>JAAIXJ010000126.1:219411-484722 GCA_013403705.1 Heliconius hermathena
GAACTCAACGCCGCGCTTAACCTCGACACCAGAGCGAAGAAATGGAAATATAAATTTAAGTAAATATTTCATCTCCTCGAGTGGGGATCGAACCCACAACCAGTCGGTTTTGCAGTCACACCTCGTGCCGCTGCACCACGACTGGCCTCTGATTTCGTAAATAATAAAGATGAATTCAAGTAACTTTCATATTTTCAATATTTGGTATATAAATTGTAATAAAGCTAGTTAAATTCGAAAAGTCGTGATTTATAAGCACGAACGATTCTAATAGTTCTACTTCTGATTAGAATCATCCTTATTGGGTAATTCACTATCTCCAGTAACTATTCCAATTTATTTCTTTCATTAAACAAATAATGCTATAAAAATAATTTGATATTGACTCCATAGCGATGCAGAGAACAGCCTTTAACTGTAATCGCGATGGTTGTGGGTTTGAACGCCACTCGGGGAATAAATTATTTTTATTTTCGTGCCCGGGCAAGATAAAGCGCGGCTTTGAGACTGCGGCTTTGTTCAGCCTCTCAACGTGCTATCCCTTGAATTCGAAAGTAGAGAACAGAGTGTCTTACATTAGATTCCGTCTGCTTATCTTGTTGTGCGGGATAGAGTGTAAAGATAATAAAAAAATTATGTCGTAATAGTTGAGGTCGTCGTGGCACAGGGGCAAGAGTATGACTATAAACGTCACAGTTGTGAGTTTGATTTCCACCCGCGGGAATGAAATATTTAATATTCTCAGTTAGAAAGTGTATGCGCGATGATTTTCGCTTTAATCCTCAGAAGGTGAATATCAGGATCTGGTCTTTTAAAGAGCTGTATCGGTTTAACTACACAGTAGAGTCAAAAGAAATAAAATGGTTAGGCGTCATAATGAAAAAATGAAGTATTTCGAATTTGTAATAATTAAAAATAATTATAAATAAATAATTATCTAAAATAAGATATAGGTACAAAAAATCATAAAATATATATGTTACTATCGATGTAATTTTAAGCTTACTTCACTTAAAAAGGCAACTTGTGACCAATTTACAAATCAACTCTTTAAAAATACCTATAATTTATGCCGATCTTATCATTTCTTTATCATATTTCATAAAAAAGTCCACCCGGATATGTGTTATTAGGTTACAAAAAACTGTCAAAAACAGTCTAGCAAATAAAAATTCTTTCCACGACCAACGTATATAGAAAAAGTTTGATTTACTCTCATTTACTCCTACGCTTAAGATTTACGGCTTTATGTTAAATAACACCTCTGCTTTTTTTATTATTATAAAATGAATTTATATTTGCTTATATGCTCATCTCTCGACGGTTTTTACTGATTTCTGACTACACGTAGGCTTTAGGTTGAAATACTACAAATTTATATTATACTAGCGACCCGCTCGCGGTTTCGCCCGCAAATTATCTATTTACTAATCTGTATGACTTTCCTTTTCTAATAATAACATAATTTTAAAAACAATATATTTACCTATATTGGAAAGCATAGTTTCAACCATTTCAATACAACAGTTATTTATAGGAAATTTAGTCAAACAATATTTTAAAATGGTATAATAACCTTTTTATTTATAAATCGAAAACCGATTGAAAACACAAACACTAAATTTTAAAGCAAGCTTGCGAAAATACAATAATGAAAAATGCAATTAAATTAGTTTTGCCGTTTGAATTATCACGCTGTATCCCGCTCACAGCAGGATAGGCAGAGGGAACCTAGTGTTAAGACACTCCGTTCCCCACTTTCCGCTGAGTTCTGGAGGCATTGTATGTTGAGTGGCGGAACTCAACGCCGCGCTTTGCCTCGACATCAGAGCGAAGAATTGAAAATATAAATGTAAATAAATATTTCATTTCCTCGAATGGGGATCGAACTCACAACTGATTTTACAGTCTCACTTTTTGCCCCTGCCCCACGACTGGCCTCCAATGATTTTATTATAAGTAAAGATATAGATTTATTATTACGGGATAAAGCGTGAAGCTAAACAAAATAAAATAAATGTATCTATATAGGTATAACGAAATGGACCTTGCGCATTAAAATATTATTACCATCTCTATAAATAATTAACGCAACGCATGATACCAAACATGGTGGTATGGGAACTATTTATATGAAGGCCGCTATTAATTACAGATTATAGAAAAATATTATACATATCTATACTTTTATCATTTTTATAGTCTTATTCCATATTAGGAATAATAATAGGAAAGAAAAATACTTTTTTAGAAACGTATAAAGTTTTTTACGTAACGGGTTTCCTTTCGACGGTTTCCAAGAGGCGCGGATTCAAATCCCGCTCGTTCAATTTTTTATACTTTTTGAACATTTTTAAAGTATTATTCCACACTTAGGAAAGAAAAATACTTATTTAGAAAACGTATAAAAATTTGCAACGCATGGCTTAGTGGTCAGAGCGCCTGGTCGGTTTCCAGGGGGCGCGGGTTCGAGTCCCGCTGCGTTCAAATTTTTATACGTTTTCTAAATAAGTATTTTTTTATACCTTTCTAAAAAAGCGCATATCTATACTAATATCATAAAGCCGAAAACTTTGTTTAGGTGATCACGCTAACCTCAGGAACTACTAATTCGTTTTTGTCTTGGATAGTCCAATTATCGACGAAGGCTGTATGTAATAGATATATATGTATATCACGTATATTTCAACGTAATCTAGTATCCGTGCAGTCAGAGTTAACGTTGGAGAAAAAGAGCAGTGTAATGTAAATACATTCAAAATAATAATTTCACCGAAAGGGATGGAAAGCACAACCATCGCTCTTACAATCGACGCCGTTCCATTGTGTCACGATAGCTTCAAAGATATATAATTTTGTTCTAAAAATATTTTTAAATATCATCGCTTATGCATAAAACCATTGTTGCTGAAAGTAGTTGCGCCTGCGCAACGCCATTACGTTACATTAAAATGTAAGCGTAAGCGTAAATAATAATTTAAAACTCGTTTACTCATGGTCTACACCTACAATTGATTCATCCAAATTATATGACTAGTGACTCGTGATTTTACAAAATATATTGAAGACTATAAAAATATTATAATTTTTATGTTAATTTTAATAGATTTTTTTAGACATGAATTGGAGACATTGCGCGTTGATGGCGGTGCTCAATACCCTCCCACTACCAGAGAGGGGAATCAAACTAAATATAATTGCGTCACCTTCAGTATCAGACATTGTGTCCACTGCGGCATAGCGGAATATTCTGATTAAAAAATAGAAATGAGAGTAATATTTAATAATACTGGACTCCTTTTTCTTTGTGAACCTTGCAAGAAATGGAAAACATGTATAAAGCTAATAAGCCTAACATTGTTTATTTACACAATTGACAAGCAGAGAGATGGCGACTTAGCCATAAGACCGCCTTTTGTGCATTTTGTTTTTAATTTCGATATGTCTATGTTTATTCAATATATTATGGTGTAAAAATAAAATAATAATAAGAAGATTAGTTACATAGAAATTTATTATATATATATATATATATATATATATATATATATATATATATATATATATATATATATATATATATATATATATATATATATATATATATATATATATATATATATATATATATNATATATAGAAGCCGCGCGCCCTCTATACACAAAAAACTGAGTCACTGGTCACTTAAATTTAAGTCTGTTTCTCGCTTGTTACACTTAAAAAAACTGAATCACTATACCTAACCCCCTTTATAAGGCTTCACAAATACTTAAAGCAATAAATCCAAGTATTTATGTACGACAATATATTATTAACATATCCATAATACCAAAATTGTAGAAGGCTTAGAATGATCTCATCTCCAAATATTTAAATTTTGCTAAGTGAATTTGCTAACAACTTACTAAATAGCTAACGACAAGTGCTATGTTTATACAAACTCAAAAAATGCTGTTTATACAAAAAAAAAGTTTTTTGTCATTTTTTCTTATTTTCACGCGTTTTGTGTTTTAGATAATAAATAAAATTATGAATTATCACTTAATTTTTCATTTTCCACAAATTAAGGTACCTAGTACCTACTGTGATGGGACACTACTCTCAATTTTGTAACTAATTTAGGGAAAAGATCATAATTTGAAAAATATTCGACCAAGTAAAATCAATTTTTATATACAACAAAAGGTAGACGTGATAAAAAATTACTTTAGTGAAAAGTGAAAGAAGCAAGTTTACCTAAATATATTTAAGTCTAATTGCCATTAAATAAAATTTAGTGCATTCAAAATTTAAATAATATTTTTTTAAGAGTCACAGCCACATTCATAGTTAGATATCACCTGGGCGTAATTTTCAGATTTACATTATATAATACATGTAACTTTATAAAGTTACATGACAATTATTGAAATTTGATGATTTATTTATTGATCTATTATACATATATAACAACAATTTTATTAAATAAAATCGATTCCTACTTTAAGAACACAATACATTACTATCAGTTTTCTAAATAAAAAAAATTTGAAGCACGTTTTGCAGAGGGAGGAAATTCATCCTTATAAATGCAGGGTATCGAACCCATAAACGTTACAGCTTTGTCGATAAACTAAACTAATAAATTTAGAGTATTCTAAGCTTAAACTTTCGTTTGAGTTAGATTTGAACCCATTATCATTGCCTTTAGTTGAAAGTTAAGGTCGTCCCAACTGCTCCAAAACAGTGCCACCTATGGCAATACGTATTAATGTTTCAACTTTCAATAGTAGTAAAATCTTGTGTTGAAACGCTGAAATTGCCTGTTAAAAATACACGCAATATTTAAGAGTATACCTATCGGTACATTCAAATATTAACGTTTGTTATATTAGTACGATTGTATGATATTTAAATATAAATACTAATTTATTTTCATATTACCGTCGTTCTATACTACAATATTTAAGTACAGATACAACATTTTTGACAATTTTTTCACCGTTTTTCTGGTTAGCAAAATAAGTTTTTTTTCTAGAGTCGACGGGACATAGATCATATCACTGACATCATCATCACAGCCTTTCCTGGACTTTCAAGACCTCTCACAATGATCTCCACAAAGATTGATCCAGCGTTGACCAGATCGTCGGTCTATCTACGATCTGGTCAACGATGCCCGTTGAGCATCGTCGCATTCGCGGCTGCCATTCGAGAACCTCTCCACCCCAATGGCCATCGGTTCTCCTCATAATCAAGTGGTGTATAACGAAATCAGTGCAATGACTATATAATTAATAAAATATAATTATGAACATTCTCTCAGACCAGTTGTGGCGCGACGGACGTGGTTGTGGATTCGATCCCCACTTGAGGATAAGGAATATTTATTTAAATTTATATTTTCATTTCTTCGCTATGGTTTCGGGGCAAAGCGCGGCGTTGAGTTCCGCCACAATACGCAATGCCTCCAGAATGAATTCAGCAGAAAGTGGGGAAAGGAGTGTCTTAACACTAGGTTCCCTCTTCCTATCCTGCTGTATGCGGGATACAGCGTGAAGCTGATTTGATATAATCTTCTTCTTAAGTTGGAAACGAACCCACAATATTTGCGTATATTCAAATTATTTCTGAATCACTATAACATATAATCAAATAGTTAAATAAAACAAGAATCTTAACGAGTATGCAAGATGAATAATATAGTTTTTTTATTAGTATCATGACTTAGCATCCTTTTGCTAATATCATTTAAATAATGAGCAAAATAACTTGACCTTTAAGGATTTTCTTGGTTGAATTTCTAATCTTGTTTCTTATATATACAAACAAATTTCGCTGTGTATCTAATATGTGATATGTTATTCATAAATGCACAAAATTATAAAAGTAATAATTTTGTGAAGTTTTTTAAAATAAAATCCGAGTCCGTCGTGGCTTAGTGTAACAGCGTCTGCTTGTAAACGTAACGATTATGGGTTTGATTTCCACTCTCGTAACCAGCAAATAAAATATCCCGCATATAGCAAGTAGGCGGAAGAAACCTAGTGTTAAGACACTCCGTTTCCACGCACACCCCAATTTTACAAATATTGTAAGTCTCAGAACACAACACTGTACTTTATCTTGTTAATATACCTACATATACTCGTATACTATTATCTATAGTGAGAAAATTACAATTATTCATTTGCCCGAGTGGGAATCGACACAGAATTGTTCGCGTTTTTTATTTAGAATCAGAGCCAAAACGTCTCTTCACTTTTTAATTATACTTTTTAAGACTAACACTAAAAGGAAAACCTAAATAGTTAAAAGTAAGACAATAAAATTGAAACTAACCAAGACCGGAAGAAAAAATTTAAATAAAATATATTGAAGCAAAACTGCAATGTAAACTTGTTCAAAACCTATTTTAAAAATACTTGTTTATAGTACAAAAAAACTAGAAATTTAAACAGCATAGCATATGACATTTAAGCATTTTACGAATATCAGGCACTATGTCGAAGATTTATCTCAGGACAGTCACGATTTAGATGTTTAAGATGCTGCGTGCGTACCATTTATACTACTTATTGAACAAAGCTACTTGTTTTATATTTTGGCCAGGATATTATTAGCAATTAATAAAAGTTTTAGGTAGTTTTGCAACAGTTGCGGATTCGATTCCCACTCGGAGAAATGAATTCCACCACTCAACACGCAATGCCTGCAGAATTCGGCGAAAAGTGGTAAATTGAAGTCCCCTAGTGTTATTTCATGATATCTTTAATAGTCAATTTGATATAATCTATATCTCCTCGGAAATGAAATTAATTAACGCCTCTGAATGGGAATCGAACCCACAACCGTCACGTTTACAATCAGATTCTGCCGCTGAGCCACTACACCCAAACGACCTCGAAAAGTATATTATACATCATTTCAATATGTACTGTGAGAAATAAATATAACAAAAGTACAACATAATACCAGAATGTATATTTATAATAAAAAGTTTTTGCGTCACAATTTAATTGTCACTGTAGCAACTTGTCTGTTGTTAAAGTTAAAATAAAAAACCGTCAAGCGCGAATCGGACTCGCACACCGTAGGATCCTCGAGGATTCCGTATGTTTCCGTTTACCAAATTCACGATTGTAGGTCAACGGGAAGTATCTACAACTCATCACGTTCACTTTGCTGGCTGTCCATCCGTCAGTCAAGAGTATATATACATATCTCGAGATCGAGAGGAGATTTCTAGATCAATTAATACCAAATATTTAAGTCTATGGTTTCTTGAAGCATAGAAAAAATCAAGCTTTCAAGCCAACTCAATCAATAGATATCGATTTTGCTGCATTTTGTATGAAATTCGCTTCGGAATCAAAACCTCGGGTACTTCCCGTGGACCTACCGTTATGAAATTTAACACAAATAAAGGAAAAAATTCGATAAGGGAAAGTTTATAGGTATTTCATAGAAAAAATCATTACAAACTTAAATTTGTAATTCATGTGCATAGTATAATGCATTTGCCCGCAAACTTAATTTGGTAAACTTTTATAAGTTGTATTTCCCGTTGATCTACAATCCTGAAATAGGTACGGAAGCCTCGGTGGGCGAGTCCGACTCGCACCTAACCGGTTTTCGGGGAAATAGATTATTATTTATTAATATTTTCATTTCTTCACTCTACCACCAAGGCAAAAGTCCAGTGTTGAGTGCGGAACTCAACACTGGACTTTTGCCTTGGTTGCACTCAACACGTATTGTCTCGATAAATTCGCCGGAGAGTGGCGAACGGACGGAACCTAGTGTTAAGACACTACACTAGATTCCGTCTGCCTACCGGGACCGTACCAATACAACGTGAAGCTTATTTATTTATATTTATTTACAAACTAGAATCAACAATGAATTGAATGAAATTCAACATATTCTTATTTAAAAAAATATATTATATCATTTTACGTTAAGTAAACTATCCACAGATTATAACCACAGAATCTCAATGTACATTAGAATGGTCAACTTTTGACATCGAATGACATTGATGCGCAATTATATGTCAAAACAACATTTAAAATATCGTAGTTTTATAATAGGTACTATGTATCGTTCGTGCAATTCAAAAAAGCTAATTTTGGCAATTTGACAATATAATTGGTCACGTTACGCGATTTTACGCTATTATGACGGATTGGGCCGTATCTTATTAAAGGTGACGGTAGTGGGTTCAAGTTGACTTAAAATAACGTTTGTGTTTGTTAGATAGAGTTGACTTTCCCGCACTGTACAAACAAAGTGCATGAAAGCATTGGATATTGGAGCAAAACGTGATTTTGACATTTAGTTAAAGTTTTTAATAAATACGTTTTTCTACTACATGTAATATACTATAAAATGTGCTCGGAACTATCAATTGAATAAAAAAATATGAGCCTCAACGAGTGGCTTACTTGTAACCTCTGAAGAGTGAAGAATTATGCTATTCACATACTGGCTCCATCATGAGACCAGCTCGATGATACTATATTATTTTATTATCACCTAAGCTACATATAACTGCTGGAGTTTCTTAATCATACAGTTATTATGAGTGGGTCAAATTCGTTTTTTATTTTATTTTGTTACACCGTTACTTCAATGATTCTTGTTACAAGTTCATCTAATAAAAGTATGTTAAAAACGTATGAATAAAAAAAAATCTATTTTGCTTTTCGTTTACTATGCAATATTTACTCTAGCGATAGATAGAGTTTCAAGTGATGAGGTTTTTAACTTAAAAATATCACAAAGTTAGTTTTTGAATTTTACGAACTATGTTGTAACGTTTTCATGTATTTAAAGGTTAGAGTGGGAAATAAATTATTTGGATTTTCTTGGTTTGGTAACATGGAGCGGTGAGTCACGAAAATTGGCTCGAAAATTGGATGGTGTGGGGAACAGAGAGTTTTAACTCTATGTACGAAGTACAGAGAGATGCTAACAATACATATTTGCACAAAGACACTACAAACAAAATCAAACCTCAACCTTACTCCGGTCAACATGCACCAAGTAATATTAATTAGATACTCTAATGAACTATTCTTTACAGTTCATAGACCTTCAATGGATTGGTCATACATAAATCGGACAATAGCTTATGTAATGTCAGTTACGTAAGGCAAACGTCTCGAGCGATACAATTACTTCTTTAAACTTAATTCCTTAAGAACACTGTTGCATAGAAACTTTCTAATACTAGGTTTAAGGAAATATGTTTGGCTAATTGTTTTATAACATGTTAAATTATTATACGTAGCTTTAAATTATAAGCTAAACTAATTGATATTAACACTGTCATGGTGCAGCGGCACAGCAAGTTCGATTGCCACTCGGAAGAGTGAGAATCGAAAGAATTATTTTGCTTTCCTCATTCTGGTTAGAAGACAAAGTGAGACGTTGAGGTCCGCCACCCAACACGCAATGTTTCCAAAAAATTAAGTGAAAAATGGGGATACAGCGTCAAGTGGCGCGGCGGCAATTGTGGATTTTTGTGGAATGTAGACTTTTGTATTTATAAAATAATATATCTCTCGCTATAGCTACATAAGAAGAATAGTATAATTTGCATTATTATTACTATTTGCCCAATATCATTTGGTTGGAGCAAAATCAAACCACGTAGTCGGTCTGACTCCGCTCCCTATTTCTCATTCCAGCCGCGCGCTGTATCCGGGACATAGCAGGATATATACGGTTAAAGCACTCCGTTACTATTAATACAATTCCGTTCTTCACTTTCCGCCGAATTCTGGTGGCGGCAAAGCAGCTGAGTGGCAAAACTCAACGCAGTGTTTTGCCTCGTTACCAGAGCGAGGAAATAAAATTAATAAATATTTTATTTCCTCAAGTGAGAATCAAACCCACAACCAAAACAAACATTTAAAATCGCACGCTTGTGCCCCTGCGCCACGACAAACCCTATTGATAAAAAAAATACATAACATAAACCCAATGTAACAAGTAGCTTCCAATATGACATCTTAAGTAATTTCTAAAGCTTATAATCTGTCTTTTCTACACTAACCCACATTCGTAGTGGTTAATGTTTAGTATTCTTCGAATTACTTAATATTGTAAATGATTTAGAGCTTTTGTAAATGTATTGCTTCATTGAACTCTCTTACAATAGACTTCTTCTTAGTTTCTATAAGCGTTGAGTATATTCAGTTTTTTGTGATTTCACGCTTTATCTCACATCAACAGGCCAGTCGTGGCGTAGGGGCAAAAAGTGTGCCTGTAAATCGACTGGTTGTCGGTTCGATCCCCACTCGAAGAGATGAAATATTTATTTACATTTATATTTTCATTTCTTCGCTCTGGTATCGAGGGGAAAGTGCGACGTTGAGTTCCGCCGCTTAATACGCAATGCCTCCAGAAATTGGTAGAAAGTGGAGAACGGAGTGTCTTAGCACTAGGTTCCCTCTGCCTACCCTGATGTGTGAGGGAAATCTCACATATAGCAGGATAGGCAAAAGGAGCCTAGGGTTAAGACTCCGTACCACACTTACTGCTCAATTTTCGAGACACTGCGTCTTGAGTGACAGATCTCAATGTCCCAAAGTCTACTTACAATGTCTTGTATTATAAACAGAGTAAGGTCATGGAAATAATTCAATTGACGTGGAAATTAAACCCAAAACTGCCGTAGTCGGACGCAACGATAGCCTAATATTTTAAATATATCTATGACATGATATATATCAATTTACCAAATTATGATTAAGAAATGTCTATCTAATACCACATCGAAACCGATTCGATATAATTCACGATCACGAGTTTGACCCTAACAATTGTTTTTATAATACCGATTAAATAACTATTGAATATGAACATCTTATTGTTATTATAAAAGTGTTTCATATACTCAAATGTCGAAATCAAAAAAGTTACAGATTTTTTTAAACATCACTTAACATATAAATGTCAATATTATCAGTCCTACAGGAAATGAACCTACAGCCGTCGCGTTAGGTTATACCTCACTTAAACTTGTGAATAAAACAAATTGCGTTAATACCACACAATTACATACATTACAATAAAAAAACTATTCGAATTTCAAATTCGGGCGGAAAATGGAGGACGGAGTGTCCTAACATTAAGTTCTCCCTACCCTGTTATGCGAGATAAAATGTGAAGCTAAATTAACTTATGAAAGTACACACTAAGCAACTTAAAAGTAATTATAGTTATATTATAATAACTAACGCCGTAGCTAAAGAAAGACAATAGAATTTAATTTTATGATACTCAATTCCGTACCGTACCGTAATTCATATTAGTGCAATGCATAGTGAGTGGCGGAACTCAACGCCGCTTTAAACATTTAATAGTGTCAAGTACTATTGTGACACGAGCCTAAGGATATATCGTGACGACAATGAATGTAAATAATACGTATATAATAATATCAAAATTACTCAACTGTTTTCGATAATTTCATAATTATATAACGTTTGTGTCCGTTCACTTAAACGTTTATTTATTTCTTAACTAAGTAATTGTTTTAAATAATAAATTAATAAATTTTTATTTTATTATTTAATTGCATATTTATAACATGATGCCAGCTGTGGAGCAAGCATGGTACTGTAAACGCGACAGGTTGCGAGTTCGATTCCCACTAGAGGAAATGAAATATTTAATATTTAAAAATATTAAATATTTCTTCGCTTTAGTTACGAAGATAAGCGCAGCAAAGAGTTCCGGCACTCAACACGCAATGCTTTCAGAATTCGGCCGAAGGTGAGGAACGGAAATGTCTCAATGGAAACAAAGAGTGTTAAGATTTCCGGGTTCCGTCTTCCTACCCTACTACTACTACTACTTACTACACGTGGGAGAATTCATTACACAGTTTCTTTTCCCGGCTCTGGGAAACTTCCCTAATACAAAATTTAGCGTTGAGCTCCGACACCTACCACATAATCACAATTTCACAGATAAAACAAAGGATGAGATGTCTTGACATTGGATACCTCGCGACACGCGAGTTACAACGGGAAGCTGAAGAAATGATATACGAAGGCCGAGTAATATAGTTATAATTTTTTAATCAAAATCGATCGTAGGCAGAGGGAGCCCAGTATTAAGACACTCCATTCGCCACTTTCCACCGAATTTTGGAGGCATTGCGTGTTAAGTGGCGGAACTCAACGCCGCACTTTACCTTGACGCCAGAGCGAAGAAATAGAAATATAAATTTAAATAAATATTTTCGCATTACAGTCACACCCTGGTGCCCCTGGGCCACGATGGCTCCGACGATATTTTTTTATATTTTATATTTTTTTTAAGAGACGTTATAAGGTAAGTAGCGAAATCCAAAGTTGTCTTTTGTCGTACTAAAAGAAAGAAATTAATGTATTTTGAATGACTGAATTTGACCCTATATATTTTATAAACCAATGAATGCATATTTCAAATACGTTACAACGCCAATAAATTTGTTTTTGTATATAATATTAAATCGATTTTTAGTAAATTATTAACGGCATCATAAATCGATTTCTCGCTTAGTATTCGTCGATTATATGAAATAATAGATACAATACCATTAAAACAAATTGAAAACGTTGAATGTATCAAAATATATTTTTTTAATTCATTTATTATTAGGACCTTGAATAAGTTGCTGCTGTTTTTTGAAAGATGGCGTTGCATCACTCTGTGCATGGAATTTCATACGGTAACGAATCACCAAAGTAGTACTATATGTAACCTCAAATTATAGTAGAATAGTGTTTACTACAGTGTCAACTACATATTTATTTTCCCTTTGTGAAAATGTGTACTTTTGTGCCAAATAAAGTGTTTTTGCGGGGAATTTTATTGCACTGCTTTATTCAGAAAAAATCTGCAGCAGAAGCACACAGAATTCTCGTTGAGACAATGCTTTGTCGAATACAACGTGCAGAGACTGGTTTAGGCGCTTCAAAAGTAATGATTTTGACCTTGAAGACAAAGAGCGTTCTGGAGCACCGACAAAATTTGAAGACAGAATTGGAGGCATTGCTTGAAGAAGATCCATGTCAGACGTTAGTAGAGCTCGGGAAAACGTTACAAGTAGATGCGTCAACAGTTTCAAAACGTTTAAAAGCGTTAGGAATGATCCAAAAGCAAGGGCATTGGGTGCCGTATGAGTTGAAGCCGAGAGACGTAGAACGACGTTTTCTCATGTGTGAATTGTTGCTTCAACGGCAAAAGAGAAAAGGTTTTCTGCACCGTATCGTCACTGGGGATGAAAAGTGGATTCACTACGACAATCCAAAGCGAAAAAAATCGTGGGGCATGCCGGGTCACGCATCAACATCGTCGCCAAAACCAAATATCCATGGTTCTAAGCTTCTTCTCTGCATTTGGTGGGATCAGCAGGGCGTAATTTATTATGAGCTGCTTAAACCTAATGAAACTATCACGGGAGCTCGCTATCGACTTCAGTTGATGCGTTTGAGTCGCGCTCTGAAAGAAAAGCGGCCACTATACGAGCAGAGACACGACAAAGTGATTTTATTACATGATAATGCTCGGCCACATGTGGCAAAACCAGTCAAAACTTACCTGGAAACACACTTCAATGGGAAGTTCTACCCCACCCGCCGTATTCACCAGACATAGTCCCCTCCGATTACCACTTCTTTCGGTCGATTTCGCACGGTTTAAGCGAGCAGCGTTTCCATTCTTTTGAAGAAGCCGAAAAATGGCTTCATTCCTGGATTGTCTCGAATGATGCGTCGTGTTTCCGACGGGTGATTAAATTGCTACTAGAGAGATGGGAGAAAGTGGTCTCTAATGATGGACAATACTTTGAGTAATGTCATTGTAAGCATTATATTTTAAATAATCTTTTTTTAAACAAAAAAAAACAGCGATAACTTATTCGAGGACCTAATATATTATTATGCTTAATCTTAAAGGCTAAGGTTTCTTGTTTTTATAAAGTTGACTGTACTTTACAAATTATTTGAAATCAGTGAGTCAATACACTCTGTAAACATTAAAGAATAATGATTAGAAAACAAAAATTGCGAGGCCAGTCGTGGCACAGGGACATAAGCGTGATGCGGTAAAATCGCAAAGATTGTGGGCATAATTCCCACTTGAGAATAAAATATTCAATATTTTTATTTCCTTGCTCTGGTTCCGCCACTCAACAAGCAATGCCTCTAGAACTCGACAGAAAGTGGGAATCGGAAGTCTTTTAACACTAGGTTCCCAGGTTACCTCTGCCTAACCTGCTATGTGAGGGATAAGAAAAACTTATAAAAAAAATTATCATAGCTCGCATCCCTTGTACAGTTTCCAGCTACAAATTTTTATACGTTTTCCAAAAATATTATTCAATGTCCTAGAATCGAAAAATATTTAAACATAGATATAAATATATACATATATATTAGAACTATATTCTTTTCCTATCCTGTCTAAATAAAAAACTGAAAAAAGCATATCAAAATTTCTCAACTCTAAATAACAGACTTGTGAACATAATGTTGTAATATTCCAATAATATAATTTAACTATAATAGATTAACTGGATTTGACTAGATCGTTACATTAAGGTTGTATGTAAAAATCGACCACCCATCTGTTTATTACACAAAACTAAATAGCTTGACCTTTTTTTTGTAACATTTATCTAGGTTACGCGATAACCCCGCGGGTCTTATACAGTGTTTGTTTGAGGACTTGGTCTCTTTATCGATAGGTCAATGAAACGCTATTTGATATAATATTCGTATATAGGTTTAAGATTTTCTTATTTATATATTTTTTTAAAGGCCGTAATTGCGATTTAGCAGAATAGGCAAGGGGAACGTAATTTTAAGACACTCTTTTCTTCGCTTTCCGTCAAATCAGACATTACATGTTGAATGGCGGAAATCAACGATGCGCTATGTCTAGACAGAGTAAGGAAATGAACAAATTTTATTTCGGGTATCGAACACACAACCATCGCGAATACAGTTAGATGCCAATTTAACTATGTTTAGGTAAAATTAACGTTAACAAAATATAAATCATGATTCAGTTGGGGATAATACATTTTAAAGTACTTATTTAGAAAACGTATAAAAATTTTCTTTCCTAAGTGTGGAATAACACTTTAAAAATGTTTAAAAAACATTTTAAAGTATTCAAAATGAATAAGAAAAATTATGGATGTAAATTATGGATTCGTGGCACAGCGGCATGAGGTGTGACTGTAAAACCGACTGGTTGTGGGTTCGATCCCCACTCGAGGAGATGAAATATTTACTTAAATGTATATTTCCATTTCTTCGCTCTGGTGTCGGGGTTAAGCGCGGCGTTGAGTTCTGCCACTGAACACGCAATGCCTCCAGAATTCGGCAGGAAGTGGGGAACGGAGTGTCTTAACACTAGGTTCCCTCTGCCTACTCTGCTGTGTGCTGGATACAGCGTGAAGCTAATTAATTAATGGATGTAAATATTTTCCAGAATAAGTTAGACCTTAACCCGAATATTTCGTTAGGAATTTGAACATCCGATAATCATTAAAACATAAAAATTGCTGTCATAACCTTATGACACAGGAAATGATTGAATATTACTTTTAATTAATTATTCAATTAAGGCAAAGATATTTTGACAGGTCATACATAATAAGCCTCAATAAGTGTAGTTGTAAATATTTTTAAATTAGTAAGATTTTTATAAATGTGTTTTAGTGCTTTTATTTACTGCTCTAAATGCGGGATATAGCATAAGCTAAAAAAATATCCATCTATTTTAAAAGAAATACCGCGTAATAAATACTGTATAATAAATATTTTTTCCTGTCTTTTTTTTTGAGCTTGACATTGTATCTTGCACATAGCAGGGAACCCGGTAACCTAGTGTTAAGACACAATACGTTCCTATTAAGACACTCTCTGAGTGTCTTAATAGAAACTTGAATTCTGGAGACATGGTGTGTGGAGTGGCGGAACTCAACGCCGCGCTTTACTTCGTTACCAGAGCGAAGACAATGAAAATATGAAATATTTAATTTCTTCGAGCGAATATCGAACCCACAACCTTGCCACGTTTAGAACAACACGCTTATGCCTCTGCACTACGACAGGCCTTATTTTCTTATCTTATTTCTCTTTTTCTTTCATGTATATCGCTTTAAAATATAATAAAACATAATAATTATTTTCTATTCTATCGCCTGTTTACAATGGTGGGCTTAACCTACTGACATCTAAATCCTCTCTTCCCATATAGGTATCAAGGTAAACGGCATGTCGAACGAGCTTTGCTCATAAACTTATTATACTATCGCTTACTAAGACCAAAGTATGTGAATGTTTTACAAATTTTACAAATTTATTTGTGATGAGTGTGATTGGTTTAATATGAATACTATATATATAATTGAAAAGGGATTTATTCATCCTTTTGATTTTACAGTTAAGAATATAGTGAAACTATATTCTATTTCCTATTATTCTCCTATAACCTGCATAGTAGGGTAGGCAAATATTTCGAAATGTGTCAACACACATCATTCTCCACTTTCCGCCGATTGTCCACCTATTATGTGTATTAAGAAACCGAACTTAACTTTGCGCTTTATCTTGCCAGAAAGTAAAAATAACTATAATCGATTCCTTTGAGTAAGAATCGAACCCAAAAATCGTTCTTACAGTCAGACACTCTCTTTTTATATGAAAACAAATAAATCAAATCAGCTTTACACTGTATCCCGCACACTGCATGGGAGACAGAGGGAACTTAGTGTTAAGACACTCCGTTTCCCACTTTCTGCCGTGTTCTGGAGGCATTGCGTATTGAGTGGCAGAATCCAACGCCGCGCTTGTCCTGAGCAGAGCGAAGAAAATGGAAATATAAATTTAAGTAAATATTTCTTATATGAAAACAAGTTAAAATAATCTGTAAACAGATATTAATTATAAGCATACATGATATTAATGGAACATTGCAATGATCTTTAATTCGTTCTGCATCTTTCAACATACGCTAGTATCAATTAATTACATTCAAACTAGTACTCATCAGTCAATAGATACTGGAGATGTCTTACAACTTACATTAATAACTTCTGTTTCTAATAAATATCTTAACTATAAATATCTCAGGTCAGCTTTCAATCTATACTAATATTATAAAGATAAAGAATCTGTTTGGTATAATGCGCTTATCTCAGGAACTATTGGTTCGAATTGAATTTATTTTTTATGTTGGATGTCCATGTCAGTGTTGCCAGTCGTCCCGATACTGGCAGGTTTCGATTATATCCTGATTATATGTCAGTTTTTGTTATAAGACTAGTGACGTTTTTTCATAAATATTAATTGCTATCAAAATCTGACAATAAATAGATAAGTAAAACAATAAATAAAAGTACTGTTATTTATATTTTTTTCTATTTCGTACTTTTCAACGTTGGTAAATCTCGGTTTTCCCTAAAATAACATTTGGCACCGTTGGTCTATATATCAAAGAAGGCTGTATTGCCTGAATCACGTTAATCGTTTTGACATAACTGACCGTGACTGACGATAAACTTGATGGCTGTGGTTTCTCTTCTCACTCGGAGGAGTGAATTATTTTTCCTCTCTGTTATTGTAAGTTCCGCCACCCAAGACTTAAATAAAGTTACAAGTAGCAATCCATACTAAAATAAATACACATAGCTTATATTCGATTTATATGCGGCGTTGAGTTCCGCCACTCAACACGCAATGCATAAACATAAACATAAATCATAATATACAAACATACAATATGTGAGGCCAGTGGAGGTCGTGTCGCAGAGGCACAAGTGTAAATGCGATAGGTTATGGGTTCGATTCCCGCTCGAGGACATAAAATATTTAATAATTTCATTTCCTTTCCACAGTGGTATCATAAGATTAACCTTCCCTAATAAAAATATCACTGAACGGCGTGAGCGGCGTTTAATATTATTTTCAAGTTTCTCAGCATTTAGTTGCTTATATATTCTTAATTAAAATTTATGTGTGAATAGCCGCGATACAATCTTACACGCCAATATTAGTAGATGTTAATTAAGAATACACAAGCATCACTTAATAAAATAAAATAAATATTTGATAACAAATACTACTTCTTAAAACTTAATAATCTGTGTAGGCAGGTGGGGAACCTGGGTGATAATAACTTAATCCACTCCGTTCCATACGCACCGCCCAATTTCCCACATTGCGTTTTGAGCGTATCCCTCAAAAAGCAGGGCAGACCTGGGAACCTGTGGACTCATTTACCCATTTTCCATCGAATTCTTGAGTCGTTGCGTGTTCAGTGGCGGAACTCAACGCCACGCTTTGTCTTGCTGCCAGACCGAGGAAATTGAAATAAATAATAATTCATTCTTCCGAGTGGGAATCGATTCCACAACCGTCGTGCTTACAGTCACAGGCTGTGGCGCTGCGCCAAGATGGCCTCTCTAATCTCTAATCTTGTAATTACTTGAAATCTTATAATTACTTAAATATTTATATACTAATTAAAACCTAATAAGAATTATATAAAATAATAAATAAGTCAAATCAAAATTCTTACCTGAGCAGCGGCTATATAAAAGTACACTAGCGCGCACAAAAACAATAAAATTCTGTGAACCATGTCGACACTGACTAATTTAAATTTTCATAACACAAACCTGGAAAATTTATATGAAACACTGTATTTTTGTTTATAAATTATCGTAAATATATGTAAATGCTAATAAATAAATATAAATAGTAATAAATATATGTAATTATTGTTTCATTTCTATGAAGTATATTTAAATCATATATTATAGAAAATGAATTATAGAAAACGCTTCATTTAATTGATTAAATAAATTAATAATGCGTTACACAACATATGAACTTTAAGATTTATTACTAAAATATTCAGATCACGCTTATTTAGTGTAATAAATTATGATAAAATTCAAAAATAACACACAACCAATTCATAAATATTATAATTGACCTAATTTTGTATTCAACATTCAATAGTAAAAATGCAAATTTAACAATAATATACACATATACATATAAATTTTTATGTTATATATAATTAAAACAAATAAAATAACTTCAAACGGACATTGAACCTACTTCTACCTAGCGAGAAACACTATTTAACGTAAAGTCACTAATATAACTATTGTTATTGGTTGACGTATAAGCCTTACCGCGTTTCGTTCGAGACTAAACAGAAATGCAAGTTAACTTCACGCCCCTACTTTTGTCCTTGACAATTCGTCTTGAATTTTATAGGTATACCTATAGGTTTAGTTTATCACATGATTTTGTATGCTTGTTTGGAGACTACACTTGAAAGTAGATTCGATGGTTATTGGTTCGATTCCGATTCGAGGAAATGATAAAGAATATTAGAATTATCGTCATATACTTACTCTGGTAAGGTAGGCGATGGTTTCTCTCTTATAATTGTAAAGAATTATTTGAAAAACAAAAAAATTAAAAGATACATAAAAAAATATGTAAATATTGACTCAAATTATAAAAAAATATAAAAGTGGAAGGTCATTAGAACAGAGAGGGATCACTACATTTTTCCAACCTTGCGAAATATATAAAAAAACTAAACAAACAAACGAAGGTCAATAATAAACATAAAGAAGCAATATTGAATGATATTTCTAATAAATTATTGGTTGGTCATAGCAATTTATTTCAGTAGGTACATAATAGGCGTAGTTCCCACGATGGCCCGCTTATTTTTTTTCATATAAATCACTATAGATATAATATATTTTTTATGGACTGGATGGATGGACTTATCCTACACATAACAGGGTTGAAGTTTCCGCTAGGATGTCCTTGTGAAAATACAATGAGGTATTTACCAAGCTGAAGGTGACGACTTCGATTCGCTTATAGAAAAATTTGGATTGTCTATACAGATGTTTGTTACGGTGATTTAGCAAATACTTTGGACACAATGTATATCCAAATTCTATAAAATTACAGCATTTTGTAGAAATTTAAAATGTCACTGTGTGTTGTAATCTTTGATTCATGGTATTGCTTAATATCAAGCACTTTTATCAAGTTTTGGAGATAAGGGGAGACCTTGGCTGACCTTCGAGAACACCGTTGCGACCGTGAACGTCGTGACTTTCATCTAGTATCGAAGATAATTGACGAAAGTTGCGTAGCAAGCAAGACTCCCGGAGAGCAAGGATGGACGAGGAGAAAGAGGTATGCTGGAATAGTAAGGGATAAAGCTTAAAGCTAAAATTATGTATTAAAATAGCTTGATAGCTGGATTTGAATTCCCACTGTTTTCATACCGACGAGACGACTAGACCGTTTCGATGCAGAGGCACAACAAAACAAGAATGTGACTGTAACGCGTTGGTTGTGGATTCGATACCCACTGGGGGGAAGGAATTATTATTTATTATTACTTTCATTTCTTCCCTCTGGCAACAAGGCAAAAACACGGCATTGAGTTCCGCCACGCAATGCCTGGAAAAAATTGGCGAAAAGTGAGAAACGAAATGTTACGAAATGTACCCCAAAGTTCTCTCTGCCTACGCTGCTGTATACGGAATACAGCATGAAGCAGATTTAATTTTTTTATTTCTTCGTTTTGGTAACCAGGTAAGGCGCGGCGTTGAGTTCCGCCACTCAACTCGCAATGTCTCAAGAATTCGACGGAAAGTAAGGAATAGAAGTGTCTGAATGGGTAACGGAGTGTCTGTACACTAGGTTCCCTCTGCCTACCCTGGTATGCACGGGACATAGAGTGAAGCTATAAATGCAGTTATCATAATACACTTGGGTTCCGGTTGTACGTTGACATACTATCACAAGGTAATTTCCAAACGGTTGTTACAACTTTTACTATTAACACCTCAAGTGGCTTCTAATTCCCCTACTTTTGAATTTCATTAGCCATATGAAAGGCTTTATATTTTAAAATATTTTCGTGCCATTCTTTGGTTAGACAAATCCACTCTTAGGTCTCTTTTTGAAAAAAATCAGCTTTATGCTTTTTGCTTCACAGGATACACAGAGAAACACTAGGAGTGTATAATCCCCCCTAATTTTGAAAATGGAGATAGTGATGTAAAACACTGCGCTTTATCTACCAGAGTTAAGAAGTTTTTTTTTTCATAGTTTCACACTGTACTATGCACATGGCAGGGTAGGTATAGGGTACCTTGGAACCTAGTGTTGAGACACTCCAATTTCCTATTAAGAGATTCCGTTCCGTTCCGTTTTTTCTTCGTCTTTCCGTCGAATTCTTGAGATATTTCGTGTTGAGTAGCGCAACTCAACGTCACTCTTTGTCGCGACACTAGAGCGAGGAAATTAAAATATTAAATACGTAATTCTCTCAAGTGGGAATCGCATTCACAACCGTCGCTTTTACACTCCTTTATTAACTCTATGGTTGTAGAGTATAGAAACGCACTTTGTAACATATAAATTAATTAACCGTCATAAAATATTGTATATAGTTAGAAAATGTTGTAAATTGTCATAAAATGTTGTATATTGTTGCATCTTAAGATTAAGGTTCAGAACCTCCGGTGTTTCGTACAATTTCAGGATTGTAGGTGAACATATAAAAGATTGTCTTAAAAAAAAACTAAAATTTTGTATATAAAAAAATTAAATCAAATCAGCTTCACGCTGTTTCCCGCACACAGTAGGGTAGGAAGAGGGAAAACACAATTTCAAGACTATACACTGCCCTAACCACTTTCTGCCGAATTTTTCGAGCTATTGTGTTTTGAGTGGCAGAACTCAACGCTTGGCTGTGCCTTAGTGCAAGAGCGAAGAAAAAAATTATTAAGAAATAATAATTCATTTCCTCGAGTGTGGATCAAACTCAGCCTCAAATCTAAGTAATAAATAATTTGGCAAATTTATAACTGTAGGTCCACGAGAAATACCCTATAGGTTGAGATCACGCAACGAATTTCATACAAAATGCAGCAAAAACAATGCATAAATCTAATATCTTTTGATTGGGTTGACATAGAAGCTTATATATTTTCTGTGCGCCAAGGGACTGTAGACTGGAATAGGGAGGGAATGTACAACAAAGTGATACTGTAAAGGTTCCGTTTATTTCTGGGAAAATTTGAAAGGAAGGAAATTGGAAATTTTCTTTAAATAATATTGACGAAAAAGTATCAAAAATACCTATATGAGAAACTAGATTTTTTTAGTTTTTTAAATTGGATTTCGTTATTAGTATTAGATATTATATAATAAGATAAAATTCTACATAAAAAGTTCAACGTTTCACGTTTCAATTTAAACGCACGCTTCTTAAATTAAACGGTATATTACAAAGTGAGTCATTGTTTTTTTTATTAAAGTGTATACTCTTTTTTTATTTATATGGAATTTAAATTTGTTGATAGATAGAAGGAACCAAATTAACTTTCAAAATGGACTCTTACCGTTCACCTATAATCCCGAAATATAGGGAACCCTCGATGTGCAAGTACCTACATGACCGATTTTTTTTAATAGGAATCAAAAGCATAATCATCACAAAATTGATCGTCAAAAGGAAACGTCCTTCCCGGTAAAGTAAAATACAATGGAATTTTAATATAAAGTCCTTACCTCTCATTACAATGGGTTTTTTAGCTTCAAGTTAAATTCTTAGGACGTGATTAATTGATTTGTAAACAATTCGCTAGTCTAATGGCGACAACTAAATGTGTCAAGTGCGATCTTGATGTTCAAGTAATTATGCAAATATATTGAATGTGCTTTAAATTATAAGGCACGAGTATACACTTAAAGTCTATATATATATATATATATATATATATATATATATATATATATATATATATATATATATATATTGTATTTATGAGGCCTGTCTGTCTGATTGTAAACGATGGCGACGGTTGTGAGTTCGATTCTCATTCGATAGTTATGCTTATTTCCCCGCTCTACTAGATGAATTGCAGCGTTGTATACAACAATCCATATTTCGAATTTGATCGGAATTTGGTGCGAGTGCGAAGAAAAGCGTGAAGCTGCTTAATTATTTTTCTAAATCAATAGGATTTAGTGATATCCCCAACTTTTCTGGATCTTTCTCGTAAAATATAGTATTTGTATGAAAATAAAAGTAGTAATTAAGTATTTTTTGTACTGGAAGATGAACTGAACTGATGAAACATAACCGTTACTTATCCCGATTACTTTAAAAGTTCAGAAAGCCAATGTATTTTTTTTTATAAAAGTTACATGCTTCATTATTTGCACGTCAACTAATTTACCTACAGTTCACTAAAGCTACTTCCTCAGACCTAAGAAGAAGCGGCACAAACAACTTTTTTGTTCAAATCGGTAATTCACAAAGAGATTAAATTTACAAATATTTTGAAATTATATTTAGAACTATATCTATGCGTGTGCGCATATTTTAGCTCTAATCAGAATATCATTAATCACGGTACAATTGTCGGTTTGTCAATCATTCGGCGCCTTGACCTGAGTGCTTACGCTAATTAGCCCGAGTTTTTGTCTGTCCGTCTGTTCGCCCATAGATTTTTTGAACTTTGATCGGCCCTTGGAACCTATAACCTGACAAATTATATTTGGATGAAACCATTGAAAGGGTTTTTGATACAATAGATAACTAATTGATGAATGGATAAATAATTGATTCAAAGATCTCTTATATCTTCCGTAGATATGATATTCGTTATTGTAGGTTATTGCAGGTACTTCTGACTCTGTCTATTAATTTGTTTATATTCATATCAACCTCATTCTATATAATAGTAAAAAAAATATTAAAATTTACCCTTGTATTAACTTTCTAAATCTCATATAGCTATTACGCAGAGAGAGAAACTAAATCCTCAATTTATTATGCACATCAATCAATTTTCAACAAATATAACTGCCACTCCGTACGTACTCTGTGCGAAGGAAAATTTTATTTGCAACACTCCACTTTTACTACCTTTTCCGATCAGGTTAGGTTAGGTTAATATAAATATAAAGCAGCATTTTTTTAATAAATCTGGAAAGTGGAGAACAGAGTAACGAGGTTTATTAGATTCTCTCTGAAACCTGTAAAATGTACAAGATGCATAAATATGTATGCATTCAGTAAATAGCACGGTACGAATACGCTCAGAAACTTAGTATTAATAAGTTACTTGGCATTGCATGTTGATAGATAGAAATCAACGACGTTCTTTGTCTTGCCAGAGCTGAATGAAAAAGAATAATTCTTTACCCCAAGTGGGGAGCAACTGCACCAAGACTGTCCAAGCAGAGATTCCCAAAACTTTCATTTCCTCTTAGACTCCTTTAAAAATTTTACTGGGTGCTTTGTACCTCCGGTAGCTACATTTCTAACATATTACCAAAACTTGACAAAAAATGCGAAAATTAGATCTAACTACGTAATTTTGCGTTGCGGCTGAGTTCCAACTTCCAACCACGAATGAAGAATAGTTTTCGAAATAAAAAGTGAAAATAGATTTGTTAATAAATTAATTAATAGATAGAATGTCGACTCGTTAAACTGAATATGAAATATGCAAGCTTTTACTACTTCTTCCTTCACTTTAGTTCATTTCATTTAAGTTCTCCTGTATTGAAAATTGATAAATGTTCATGGACCCCCGCTTACAAATTGTGAATCCAAATTTTTATGATGTCAACATAGACCCTCGCTGAACTGCCGTGCCGTGGACCCCTGGGACTCCAAATAAACCACTTTAGTAACTAAGGATTTAAACAATATATTTATCGATAATAAAGCTAGTTAATTAGTAGTTGATTATCTAAGCCTAGCCAAAGATTGGTAGATAACACTCAGCACAGATAATCTATTTAATTGATGTTTCCGTTTCAACGTAACTTCAAAATGGAGATCGTACAGACTAAATACCTTCGAATGAAGCTTACGAAACCGATGGAAGATTAAATAATTTTACTGATTCATAAATAATTGTAACTATTAAATAATGTATAAGTTTCAATTTTCTATTATATAACTATTATTAATATGTCATTATGGTTATTTATCAATGACAACACCGTTACCTATACCTATCTATCTATCTATCTATACCTAGAGATGGTAGTAATTTATAAACTGCAATAGATATATCGGTATACTGAGATAAAAAAATATCTGAGGCTATCGTGAACCAGCTTCAAGGAGTATGACTATAAATCGCAACGGTTGTAGGTTCGACTGCCACTCCAGAAAATACATTGTTTTTATTTCCTCGTTCTCGTAACAAGACAAAATTTTCCAGTTCTGTCTGCCCTGTTATACGGGAAAAATTGCTACTTGCAAGCTAGTTTCTTGCTTTTTTTTATTAAAACATGAAATGGGTAATAATTATACGTGATAATGAATTTACTTACTATTACGATTACTTACGATTTACTTTTATGAATTGAATTGAATTGAATTATTATAACTGAATTATCATGTACAATGCAAAGAAAAAGTCAATTAAAATTATTTTTTTTAGCTTCACGCTGTATCCCCCATACAACAGGGTAGGCAGATCGAAACTAGTGTTAAGACACTCCGTTCCCCACTTTCCGCTGAATTGTGGATGCATCGCGTGTAGAGTGGCGGAACTCAATGCCGCACTTTACCCCGAAGCCAGCGTGAAGATATGGAAATATAATATAAATTTGAACAAATACTTAATTTCCTCAAACCTACAACCAGTCGTCCAACTAGTCTACAACGTGACAATGAGTCACGCCTTTTCGTACGTGCCAGCGTTCACCGATTTATAAAACGTTATCACGTCAATAAAAAAAACTTGGTGAATTTAAGCCTAGTAGCCAATCTAACTTATAAATATAGCACCTCGGGCCAGTAAAAGTATTTTCGTAACAATCGCCCGCACATCGCATCGGGTCAAATGTCACGTGTCAACACTCCAGTCCCACACGCTCACTTGCAAAACTTATCACTTGAATTATTTAAACCTTATTATCTTCTTTTATATATATATATATANATATATATACAATTTAGCGGAGTTTATCACTATAAACTATGTTTGTTGACTAGTTTGTCGACTTACAAGACTGTAGTCGGATCCTTTTTAAGTACTTTTAGAAAAGCAAGTAAATAACATGGCGAGAGTAAAACTTTTTATAGAATAGAGATAGAAGAATAATTTCTTATAATGAACCTAATTGCTGCCAATTTAACACAAAATTTATGACAAAAAAATCGAACTACACATTTGCAAAATTTGTTAAATAAGTTAAATTTCATTTCTGAGAAGCTGTCAGCGAATGGAGACAATGCAATACGCACAGTTAACTGTAATATAATCTATAATTGATAGGGTATACTATAATAAAAAGTACTAACAAAACAAATGTTTACTTTTCACAAGAATCGAATCCGCGACTTTCGCAATAAGCAGCATTGACCGAAAGCAATTCTTACACTTTTTTACATGAAATGCGTCGAGAAAACCGACAAGATTTGTCATAAAGTCCGAAAAAAATGAGAACGCTAAGTTTTTACAGGTACAGCGTAATCAAAGATTAATTCAATTTGAATAAAAATAAAATTTACAAAATTAAAAAGAAAATAATATTACTTATACATTTATTATGGCCGCTGTCATAAAATTGATGAAATTATTACAATGAAATATAGGCGTTACGTATAAACAATTATGAAGCGATTAACTTTTAGAATGCGTCACACCGTCGTAGCTCAAATGGTAAGCGTCTATATAAGCGTCTTGGTGGTGGGTTCCTTCAATTGTCGAAAAAATATTTTACTGGTTTTTTTTTCAGCTTTATAAATACACTGCAGTCTCTGGTTTCCGACCAGTTCTGAGACATTGCGTATTGAGTGGTAGTCCAACGCTATCTTAGTATTTAGAAACCATAAACTTGAAGAATTCTATTTTGTTTTATTTTTCATACTTCACGCTGTGTCCCACATATACCCCCCTAACTTAGCTGTTCCCAACCTATCGTGCAGATACTCCGTTCCGCTTGTCTTGTTACCAGAGTGAGGAAATCAAAATAATAAATTTCCCCCGAATAGAAATCGAACCGATAACCGTTTGCAATCACACAATGTACCACTGCGCCACAATGCTTTTATTTACTAGGCTCAGTTTCTTACAAATGCAGAAATACTCCATAGTGACTTTATTGATACCAATCTATAAAAATTTCGCCAACACATTAGTACAGCTTAAGTAATATAAGAGACGGTAGTGTTTATTGTTTTCTAAGGTATATATTTTTATTTTTATTTTTTATATGCGTTGCACACGATGACCTTCACAATAAGTAAATACGATTCTTAAAATATTATTTGTAATGCTGTTTGTTAATATTTTTTATCTAAATTTGCAATATTGAGTTCTTAATATAATAAATAGCTCCAGGCAATTTAAAAAATAATGTCATATGAACTCACGTACATCGTTTAAATAAATATAGTTAGAATCAAATTCTCGATTCAAAATTAAAATCGAAGTTTCAGTTTTTAGATGTCCTAGAAAAAGTAGAAAAAGGATGGCATGAAAAAAATCTTTATTTAAAATCACTCTCTTTCATCTATGGCTTAGTAGTCGTGGCCAAATGGAAAGGACTGAGTGTTTTAGACACTTCATACATTGTCACAAGTGCCCAAGGTGGAAGGTCTAAACGAAGACGTGTTCCCCACCCGGAAACTTTCATGGGCAACATAGAAAATTGCATATACTTATATATATATCTTCAGCTTCACGCTGTATCCCGCACACAGCAGGGTAGGCAGAGGGAACTTAGTGTTAAGACACTCCGTTCCCCACTTTCCGGCGAGTGGGGGCGTTGCGTATTGAGTGGCGACACCCAACGCCGCGCTTTGCCTCGACACCAGAGCGAAGAAATGAAAATATATGTGGGTTCGAACCCACAACCAGTCGATTTTACAGTCACATTTTGTGCCCCTCGCCACGACTGGCCTCTATATTCAAATTCATATTCTTATTAAAAGGCCAATAGTCTCACTTTGACCAACCAAAACATATATTTTTTAATAGTATCGAACACACAAGATTTATTTTACATTGAAAGAAGTTATAGCCTTAATAATTATTAAGATAAGATACATAAGATAGATTTTGACATTCAAATTTTTTTGCATACCTACTGTTAATTTAAGCTGAATAAAATTAAATTATACACAGTAAGTACTAATAATGTAATTCAAGTATAACTGTCTTTAAGTTTGTAACATTTCAAAATTTGACCTTTCAAGACTTATTAAAAACTTATTTAAAACAGACTGTCTAGGAAAAATTGGCAATCTTAATTATATTTTTTACTCTATATAATGACCTTTGTAACTTCACTTCACTTCACTGTAAACGCAATGGTTATAGGTTCGATTCCTGCTAGAGGCAATAATTTATTTTCATTTCAATACACTGATGCAAGGTCGGCGTTGAGTACTACCATTCAATATGTAATGTCTGGAATTGTGCCAGAAAGTCAAGAGTGGAGTATCTGGACACAAGTTTCTCTTAGCCTACCCAATTATGTGGTGTAGTGTATACAACATAATAAATGAAAATAAAGTATTTTATCCAGATATAATGTATAAATATATTAACTTAACTTAGCTTCACGCTTTATCCCTAGCGGGGTAGTATATAAAAAATCTTTATTTAAAAGAAAGAACGGAGCGCCAAACGCTACGGTCTCTACATACCTCTTTCGCTATTTATAATGGAAAGGTGAGTGGTAAGAGAGATAGGGGGAGACCTCAGACCTTCGAAAACACAGCTTCAAAGATACTGGAGGAAGATCGCATAAAAAGCATGAAGAACCCCCGGAGAGCATGTATGAAGAGGTTGATGACAGTAGACGAGGCGAAAGAGGTATAAATATATAAGATGCACATTATTTTTATTTTTATAATTAAAAGATAGCACCCCAGCGCAGGTAAGTAGCAAACTTGTGTAATCTCACGAATAACCTGTATCGATACAACTAAACTATAATTGGTCCCTAATGTCAAGGGATATGAGTTTGTGTAGCAATCGTGTTTTAATCAATCATCGATAAATGATTGTAAATTCAGTCATCGTGATGTAAAAAAAAATTAAATTAAATTAGCTTCACGCTGTATCCCGCACACAGCAGGGTAGGCAGAGGGAACCTAGTGTTAAGACACTCCGTTCCCCACTTTCTGCCGAATTCTGGAGGCATTGCGTGTTGAGTGGCAGAACTCAACGCCGCGCTTAACCTCGACACCAGAGCGAAGAAATGGAAATATAAATTTAAGTAAATATTTCATCTCCTCGAGTGGGGATCGAACCCACAACCAGTCCGTTTTACAGTCACACCTCGTGCCGCTGCGCCACGACCGGCCTCGTGATGTAGTTGTAGATTATACACGCAAGAGTTATAGGTTCGATTCGTCGTCGATCGAACCTACTACCGCCGCTTTGTTATTTGCACGCTCTTGCGTTACAGCACTCGGAAATTATATATAGGAGGGAAGTGATTTTGTTTTACATATATTATGTAAAGATTTATTATATCATATAATTTATTTAGGTCAGTCGTAGTGCAGCGGCATGAAGTGTGACTGCAAAACCGACTGGTTGTGGGTTCGATCCCCACTCGAGGAGATGAAATATTTACTTAAATTTATATTTCCATTTCTTCGCTCTGGTGTCGAGGTTAAGCGCGGCGTTGAGTTCTGCCNTACTAACAGTGAAGGTCAAGTAAATTAATTTTAGAGTAAAAATTACTGTGTAAAACAATAAACAGTTATTTTTTAACTTCTGTCTTTATTATCTGCTGTTAAAGGGCCTTAGTAAATTTGTGGAGTGAAATTTTAGGAATGTTGAAAATTTTGTTTATTAATATTAATGTGTAAATATTATTTTCTAGAATGACAAAAGGTTGCGTAGAACTCCGCCACTTAATAGATACATAAAGCCTCGAATTCTATGAAATGTGAATGAGAGTCAGATTTAAACGCTGCTAGATTCAAAATGTTAATAACAAATTTCAATAATTAAATTCCTATAGATTTTGACATAACATCCTAAAAAACACACAAACAAACAACACTACTACACCATCCATCTTTAACAATTTATATTGAGTAGCTCATTTCATTTGAGGACTATGTACTGACAATACAACAGCAACAAAAGGTTAGGTAACATCCGAGGCTAATCTCCGCCAGAGGTCGCTGTATCGCCCTCCGGATAGCGGATACAGAAACAATTAGACGATTTCTCAATGTACATAGTGGTAGTGCGTTAACCATTTCGTTTTTTTTTTAAATTTAGGATATAAATATATAAAAATATGATATGATGATGATGACAAAGTGTGACTGTAAAATCGACTGGTTGAGGGTTCGATCCCCACTCGACGAAATGAAATATTTATTTACATTTATATTTTCATTTTTTCGCTCTGGTGTCGAAGCAAAGCGTTGGCGTTGAGTTCCGCCACTCAACATGCAATGCCTCCAGAAGTCGGCGAAAAGTGGGAAACTGAGTGTATTAACACTAGGTTCCCCCTGCCTACCCTGCTGTGTGCGGGATACAGCGTGAAACTGAAGCTGATTAACTAACTAATAGTAATAAAAATATAAATTAAAAAAAGTGAATTCTTATAGAATAGAAAAAACATATGTGCATGACAACACAATAAGAAAAAGGATATAAAATTTCGGAACAGCTAGAACTGGGACGTACCCTCAACGTACCCTCTGCCTGTTTGTGGTATTCAGCGTGAAACTAAAAATATTTTAAATGGTTACTATAACTACTGGCTTCATGGTCACCCTAGCTAGCGAAGATCCTAATTAACGCCAAAACAATCACATCCGACACTTGTTGGCAATTGAATCAGTGCACAATGCAGTACTTAGTTAACCTAATTACTGTAGTAAATTTAAATAAAAATCAGGCCAGTCGTGGCGCAGGGGCACAAAGTGTGATTGTAAAATCGACTGGTTGTGGGTTCGATCCCCACTCAAGGAAAAGAAATATTTATTTACATATATATTCTCATGTCTTCGCTCCTGTGTCGAGACAAAGCGCGAGTTTCGCCACTTAACGTGCAATTCCTTCAGAACTTGGCGGAAAGTGGGAAACAGAGTATCTTAACACTAGGTTCCCTCTGCCTACCCTGCTGTGAGCGGGATACAGCATGAAGCTGATAATAAATTTATTGTAAAGATAATCACTTTTTGGCCATATATCACTCTAATTGTTTAAGAATTTAGACTAGGTGGAAAGAAAAAACACTCCTTTAATTCTGACTTTCTATTTTTTTTAAGGAGGTTAACATACAGAAGTAGATTGACTTGTTTATGTGGTTTTGGGCATAAATTAAATGCCAATCAAAAAAAAATGAACACAAAGTAACATTTCATAATTATAATTTTCACGCCTTTTGACGGTACCATGTAAGGGTTACATAAATCCTCATCACGCATTCGTCTTCATTTTTTACAATGTCAGTGTCGATTCGAGTCCCGGTCAGGGTCGGATTTAAACAACTGACGAGCTTGATCCGTTGGATTATGTTCTTTTAATGGTGTTGTCCTTCATACTATATGTAGTATATGTACAATATTGTTAATTGTTTCGATATTTATTATATTATATTTATAAAAAAAAGTTAAATCAGCTTCAAGCTGTATCCCGCACACAGCAGGATAGGCAGAGGGAACCTAGTGTTAAGACACTCCGTTCCCCACTTTCTGCCGAATTCTGGTGGCATTGCGTGTTAAGTAGCAGAACTAAACGCCGCGTTTCGCCTCGACACCAGAGCGAAGAAATGGAAATATAAATTTAAGTAAATATTTCATCTCCTAGAGTGGAGATCGAACCCACAACCAGTCGGTTTTACAGTCACACTTTATGCCGCTGCGCCAAGACTGGCCTCAATTTTATATTTACGATATTAAAATATACTAATTTTACCTGCGGCTTCGCCGGCATAGTCAGTTGGAAATAACTAAGACTTGTGTATGATATGACACGTACAATAGATTACGGCAAATGGATTAACTTGAAGTTATACATATATATGGCATGTGGCCTTTCTCGATAAATGGACTATCTAACATAAAAATAATTTCAGCTCGAACCAATAGTTTCTGAAATTTTCGCATTCACCTCTACAAATTCTTGAGATTTATAATTTTAATATAGATGTACATGTAACTTAAGAAAAATGTATCATATTTATGAATTACATATGGGTAGAGGGTTCAAATCTTAGTAACAAATATTTAAAGAAATAAGAATTATCATCTTTAAATAAGAAAATAGAAAACAACATTTAGAAAGATTTAAAAGTACATACAATCTGGAGACATCATTAAAAACAGAATATAATAAAAATATATTAAAATTAAATTTATTAGGCCAAATTGCATCACCGTAGACCGCAACAACGCTTCACATCAGGCTTGATGCGGTAAAACGCAAGCCTATTTCCAAGTAAAAAAAGTAACTTTGCTCGACAAAAAACTGTTTTTTTTCTCATACACATACGTACATACATAATATCCTTGTCTAACTACCAAAATAGTTTTCTAAATTATCGTTATTCTTTTGAGTTAATAGTTTAATTTTACTTTCTAGTCTCCATTTTTATGTCAAGAGTTAATATTATTAAATAAGGAATTACTCATTATTTAACAGATAAGATTTAAGAGAATACCTTTTTAAAACTTTTAGTATATCTTAATTAAAGTAAACGAGCTTGCATAATAAGCTCATCGCGAAATTACAGGCGGTTACTCTAATGTTTATGTCACTTTGTGATCAAAATAAAGATATTCTTCATTCACATTGGTCTTTACAAGTACTCGTAGCTATAGATAAATTTATAAACGAAATGTCTATATTCTCCTCTTTTCTAGTAAAATTACCAGATAATTTTCCATATTCGGGCCATAGTGACACACGACAATTGTGGGTTCGATTCCCACTCGGATGAATGAATTATTTTTATTTTCTTTATTTGTTTATTTTGTTAATTAACGCCACTTAACACGCAACGTCTTGAAAATTTGTTGGTGTGAAGTATCTACTCTGCTATAGCTACGAGCTACGGCTTCTCCGCAGCTTAACATTAATGTCATTTTTTTCTATTACCTTTACATTTTTTTCCCGCACATATTAGAGAGTCAACATACAATACAATTTTATTTTTTAAGACATTATGTTTCAACTTTCCGCCCAGTTTCAAGACATTACGTGTTCAATGGCGAACTTCACACCGCTATTTGTCCTATTAGAATGGAAGAATAAAAATAATTAAAAGCAATGATGGAAATCGAACAAATTACATTCAGATACTGTCCCACTGCATGATTCAAACCTGTACCTACAGCTTTATTTATTAATCACTAAGCAAGTAGCAATTATACCAGAATTATTGCTATAGATACGTTAACTTAAAATCTCGAGTAATTGTCTATTAAGCTTAGAACAATGACCAGCCATTTGAATATTTTATACAATGCAATGTCTTCACATCCACGTGTGAGATAAGATAACCTGCAATAGCGAATTGATAGTAAACTTGTGACGTGGAGCTGTTAAATAAACGTGGGAATTTAGAAAATATTTTTGTGTTAATTCTACAGCTACATGGCCAATATAGTTGCTTAATTGATGAAACATTAGATATCAGATTGTAGAGAAAATAGCTGTGAGCAGTGCCGGGCACTTGTGACTAAAGTATAGGTTTAAGGTTCCCTCTAGTATCTATAGGTTTAAGGTTGGTCTTCACTATTCGAGCTGCTTTCTCTAGAAAGCAAAATTGAAATAATTTTATTAACGGTGCCGTCAAAAAGGGCTGAAATGAAAGTTGTACCCTAAAAAGAGCAGGTTTCTCATTATTCTCATACTCATGTGTGATAATAATTAGAAACAGTATTTTTGCTACATATTTCTTAGTGCGAAATATATAGTTTCTTTTGTTCCAGAATTCTTCTTTCATATCGAAATTACTACTACTAAGATATTGTACTAAACTTAGTATATTAGTAATACTAGTTAGCTGCACACTCGCAGCCGATAGATTCCAGAGATCTTAGCGTTTAAATAAACAAAAAAACATACTCTTTCTCTTTATTATATTAGTAAAGATATTTAAAAGCAACTTACAAAAAGTTGATTGTAAGATATAATAGGGTACCTACAGCAATCTCACCCGTGCGCTAAATATCGTAGAAAGCACCGTCAAAACAACCTAGAAAAGAAATCATTTTACTTAATTTATAATACAACCTTTGACAGAACACACTCGTATATTATTACAAAAAAATCAGCTTCATTTAAATAAATATTTGATTTTCTCGAGTGGGGATCGAACCCACAACCAGTCGATTTTACAGTCACACTTTGCGCCTCTGCGCCACAACTGGCCTCAATTATTGCAAAATATAATCAAAATAACGTTAGTTTATTACAAACACGAAAGACAAAAAACAGAGTGTCTTAACACAATTTTTTTTTCTACCAAAAAATAACATATAATAATATGAAAATAAAACAAATAAATATGCAATATCTGTTGTCACCGATACAATAAACCTTCCGAGTGATTCCTTACAATTACTGTGATGTAACCGTGGGAAAGATTGCTGGTCGCAATATCCACAAGATGGGCGGTCTCGTAGTGTCGTTAAAGCTCAAGGGAATTCTTAGGAAATGTGCTTACTTCATATACTTACAGCATATTTACATAATTTCTTTTAACTATAGCTTTATCATGTACAGAAAAATATTTAGATCGCTTCACTTCGCTGTATCCCGCACGCAGCATGGTAGGAAGAAGGAACCTAGTGTTAAGACACTCCGTTTCACACTTTTAGCCGAATTTTTCGGGGAATTGCGTATTGAGTAGCGGATATCAAAGCTGGGCTTTTGCCTTGGTACCACAGCGAAGAAATGAAAATATTCGTAAAGACTCTAATAGGGATCGAACCTATCACCGTCATATTACAGTCACATTCTTATGCTCCTCCGCCACGACGGTCTCAAACTACATATATACAGGAGCTTAAAATTATAGCTTGTATTTTATAATGGTGTAAATTTCTTTTTATTTGAAGCGTACACACTAATTGACCCAACCTGCATGCTCGAAAGTAGTAATAACTAAAGAACTGAACTGTACATACCAGAATAAAATATTAAGAATATTGTTGGTAGTGAAATTTTAGAGTAAAGTTATTACAGGTAGGGTTCCATACCCAAAGAGTCAAACGGAACCCTAAATATAAGACTAAGACTTCACAGTCTGTCTGTCTATCCACCTGTCACCAACAAGTATCTCATGACCTGTGATAGTTAGACAGTTAAAATTTTCACAGATTATGTATTTCTGTTGCCGCTATAATAACAAATATATACTAAATAAACTGACTTCGAATTAGTATTTATTTATACCATTAGAACTCGCGGTAGTAAATTTGGGTAAATCTCTTCATTGACTTGTAATTGATGAACTAGGGCCTAAGAAACTATTACAACAACTTCATTATCTTAGTGCATACCATAATGAGATAATGCGCTTACGTAACAGTTTTCAGTAACTGTCCGCATGACGCATCAATACTTGAGCCCTGTATTGAAACTGTCTCACTGCTGGGCACGGGCTTCCTGTAAAAAGGGATAAGGCACCACACTGGCCAAGTGCGCGTTCGCAGACTGCACATACCATCGAAAACATAATGGAGAACTCTCAGACATACAGGTTCCACTACGTATGTTTTAATAATTTCCCCATATCTCTGAAACTATTGAAGCAATTTTAATTAAACTTGTACAGATCCATAATTGAAGTATACCTAAATTAAATAAAAAATAATCATCTTGATATGGCTTTCATTTTTAGATAAATTCGTGGACAAACATACAAACACTTACCAAATTAAGCAAACCAAATTAAATGCTCAAATGTTATTCAATTCCAACAATATTGCATATATTCATATCATACTGATAATTTCCTTTTTTGAAGTCGGTTAAAACAACATAAATAAAACAGACGTGACTTTTTTGGTGTTTCTATAGATAATGTACGGAACTCTACGTATGCGAGTCTGACTCGCACTTGCCCGCTTTTTTTGAAAGATACGTACATATAAATAAATAATAGTAAATAAATCAGAAAATATTTTAAGTAGCAGAGATTTCTACCTGTAGCTATAAGTTATACAAATTACGACAGCGGCATAAAGATGTAACAAAATAAAACATAAAAAAATAAGTTTAATGCACGTTCCACTTAAATACGAGGTTAAGTACAATCATCACTAATATAACATCATATAAACAATGTAATAACGATGCCTCATTAAAATTACTATTGAGAATAGAATACATGATTTTTTTTAGTTTAACCCTATATCGTGCACATAGCATGTATTTTAGTGTTAAGGCTCTCCGTTCTCCACGCACCGCCCATTAATCGAGACACTTGTGTGTTATGTGAAGCCATCAAGCCAGTCGTGGCGTAGGGACACAAAATGTGGTTGTAAACGCGACTGGTTGTGGGTTCGGTTCTCAATCGAGTAAAAAAAATATTTAATTAAATTTATATCTCCATTTTTTCGTGTAAAGGGAAAGCGCGGCGTTGATATCTGCAATTCCATACGCAATGCCACTGGAATTCGGCGGAAAGTGGGGAGGAGTGTCTTCACACTAGGTTCTCTCTGTCTACCCAGCTGTGTGAAGCAGATAAAAAAAAGTTGCGTGTTGAGTGGCTGAATTCAACGCCGTGCTTTATCTTGTTACCAACGCGAATAAGTGCTAAATTATTTTGATTTCCCCATCCTAAAGACAGAGCTCAATTTTCTCGTTCTACACAGAAAAATCGATCAAAAATTGACGGAATGTAGAAGACAATCCTACCATATATTTTTTTCATTTGATTGGTTAACTAACTTTGCACAATGTTTTTAAGTACGAGTGACCTGACACTACGCTCGTTCTCTCTTATTTGCATTTGTAAAAAAAATGTGGAGATATTATATTTCTATAAACAGTTGTATACAAAGCTTAAAACGATCTAACACATCATATTATAAATATTAGGTGCTAATTTGAACTAAGTAAATCACGTCAAAATGAAAATAAAATAGTTCTTATTGCAATTTATTAAAGATTATTCTAGCTATATAAGAAAGATCTTGTCATGTCTTCTTTATTTTAGAAATTAGGTAACCAAAGTCAAGTTGATCAACGTTTCTGTAACATTAGCTTACGACGGCAAAATTTAGCAGATTCGCTCTTTTGATTAAGACACTCACATCTACTTTCGAGTTGAGTGACGGAACTCAACACCTTGTCTTGTTACCAGAGAGAGAAAATGAAATACGCAATGTCTTGAAAATTGATCGTTGAAACCGAACTGTCACTATTTTCAGTATTTATAGATAATCTTATTGGCTTAAGAAATACGCAAGTAGTTAAATAGGCCTCGGTAGCGCAGTAGGCAGCGCGTAAGTCTCATAATCTTAAGGTCGTGAGTTCGATCCTCACCCGGGGCATTTATTTTTTCTTTTTATTTTTTTTGCTTCACGCTGTATCCTGCATATAGCCTATATGGTAGGTATAGGGAAACTGTAAAATAAGATAAAAAAACCTAGAGATATAACAAAACTATACTATAGTTTGCTAACAAACCAAGAAAACAAATACTTTAATTTAAATAAAACATTCCCCGAAACAGGAGTAAAACCAATCACGTATTCAGTATAGAAGTAAAAATACAGATACAATGTGGCCAGGCTATTTCAAAGTAAATTAAACTTAAAATAATGTTTAAAATTTTTACATATTATTTTAAAGTGTTATACCACACTTAGGAAAGTAAAATATTATTAAGAAAAAAATAAATAAACTCTTTGGAAACCACCCAATTCAAAGAGGCGCAGGTCCAAATCCCGCTACGTTCAAATTTTTATACGTTTTTTTAATAACAAAATTTTAAAAAATGTAATTTTCAAAAGAGTTTCAAAGTTTAAAAGTCCTTATTAAAACTTAAAAAACATACTGTTGTACCGATATTCCAAAATACTCAAAAAATAAAGGATGTCTTTGATCCTTCCATTTTTAGTATGAATCTCCTTGCTAAGTCCTTTCAATTAATCCTATCTTAGACTATGCTGATGCTTGCTACTTAGATCTGTCCCAGCAACTACTGAACAAACTTGAGCATTTACAAAATCTTATAATTAGATTTATTTTTGGGTTAAGAAAACATGACCATGCGTCGCAGTATCGTAGTCAGCTTAAATGGTTGCCAATAGAATATAGGCGTAACTTGCATGCACTTACTCTCCTTTATGCCATCCTTTCCCATCCTGTTACAGCAGCTTACCTCAAGAACCGCTTTAAGTTCCTGGGATCAGACACCCTACATTCCCAAAACCTCCGTTCCCGCCATAACTATATCCTCGAAATTCCATTATGCCGCACGACATGCTATAGTGACTCTTTTACTGTTAAAACAGTAAAACTAGGGAACGAGCTGCCATTGGAAGTAAGACGGTCCCAGTCGATTGGGATATTTAAACCACGTCTTAAACAGTACTATCTTAAACTTAATTCATAAAAGGACAATATTATAAGTGTATATGTATTTATTTTTAACTGTTGTATGTATGTATGTATATATGTATGTATGTATGTATGTATGTATGTATGTATGTATGTATGTATGCATGTATGTATGTATGTATGTATGTATGTAAGTATGTATGCATGTATGTATGTATTTATGTATGTAGTATGTATATATGCTTAAAACAATTTCGTATTCACTATATATTGGTACTTTTTGCACCTTTCTGCTTTCTTTATAAACTTAATCCTTACCTTTTCTTTTGGTTGCCTGTAAGAGATCGCTTTTAGTGATAAGGCCGCCATTGCACACTTTGTAATCGTTGCTTTAATGTACTGTATTTTATTCGTCTTCTTATTTGTGGAATAAAGTATTATATTATTATTATTATTATTATTAATAATAAAGTAAGTGCATCTATCCTGTTATCACTACAAAAATAATATTTACTCAGCTTCAGTTTATCCTAAATTAATGTGAGGAATGAACGGTAATTGTATATGATGATATCTCATCTAAATTTAGCGAAATCGCATCTCTTTAAATTTAGTAGGTAAATATACGGTGTTTGCTTTTGGCTATTGTAAAGTCATTTTTTTTTATATTCTGACGGAAAATAGTTCATTAAGGGATACATTTTAAAATTCCAACTTAAATTTCATTTAACTCCTGCTGTTTTAATAACAGAAACTAGTAGAAGGGAAGAATAGTTAAGTTAACAGTAGAGCATAAAGTAATAGAATGCGCATAGCACTATATCGTATAAGCAATAGTTAAATTTATCGGAACTTGTAGCGACCACGGATCGCCAAGATAAAATAGAATAAGATAGAAACCTATTTTTATTTGCTACAGTTAAAAATAATACACAGAAATATATTTTTGACACAGCGCTCCTGGACTACGCTCCATAGTCGTCTGATTATAAGTGATTGAAAAAAAAATGTTTGATCGTCCGACATCTTAAAACGCCTGCTATATAGAATTTATATTGACTTCACAAATAAAAACCGTAAATAAGCTCGAAAAAAATATTATAAAACTTTATATCAACATATTAAACTAGATGGCGCTGTAGGCATTTAAGTCGCGCTGTCATTCCGCTCGTTTCAAATGGTAGAAACGGGGCACTTTGGAAATTTGGTCAACTTTGTCTAACCTGGGGAAATGTTTATATTCCAATTTTTGCACTGCAACCGCCTGCAATTAGGTCAGTTTCAGTTTCCCCGATGTTACACAATACTATACCGATTTATGAATCAATATATAATTAACATTTTTATTTAGAAAACAAAAGTTTATTACCGCATACCACAATGAATTAATTCATTTAAGGTAAATAAATAAATTAAGCGATATTGATATATAGGTTAAATGCATATTTACTATGTCTGGCACCAAGATTTATTCAAAGTAATGTAATGAATATGTAAATAACTTTTTTTTCTCTATTTACGTTTTTGTTAGTTTCGTCTAAAAAACTCTCTAATAAAAGGAAAACTGTAGCATACAAAAAATAATTATAAGAATATAATTTTTTTAAATTAAAAATGAATATAAAAATAAAGTTTTGGAGGCGCCGGGTATCGATCCCGGTACCTCTCGCATGCTAAGCGAGCGCTCTACCATCTGAGCTACGCCCCCTATAGCATCATTTTCGAAATAGCGTAGTAGTATACACATTCGTTAGTTACTTAGTTTAATTATTTAAACCTCTGCGAGTGATTCATTCTGGCAAAATTTGTCGTGTCACCAGTGTTCATGATCCTCTTTAAGCCGTACCCAGTATCAGCTCATTGGGTCTAAAAGAGTGTACTATTCTCATCTCAGCTTGAATCAATTGATCACATATACCGTAGAGCCGATCGAATCGCCAGTAATCTAATGATCTGTGAAAGGTTTGACACTAGCTTTGCTAGGGTTTATTACTAATTTTAAGATTGTAGGGCAATGGAGAGTATAACTTCTAAAAGTTGACAAATTTCACTCTAAGGGGGGTTTGATATGCGCTCCTTTTGTATGAAATTAAATACAATTATAAGTTTGTAAATATCTATTTCTATGAAGTACCAACGCAGCGAATTTCTTACAAAATGCAGCAAAGACGACGATAAATGCTCCTATCTTCTGATTACGGAGACTTAGAAGCTTGATTTTTTCTGTGACGGACTTGAGTAATTGATATGAATTTTAGCTTTATACCTCCACACAATCTTGAGATAAATGTCTTCACAGATGGACAGACGGACAACAAGGTGACAAGATCACTTTGGGTTCCTTTTTTAAAGGTTGATATGTCACTCCTTCTGTCTCATAAAATGTAGAAGAAATAAAATACCCTCAGGCAAAGGCCATAAACCATTCAAAACGTTTTGTAAACATTAAGTAATGTTATTGAACTAAACCATGCCAGTGAAGAGTGAGTGGGCGTCAACAGACAGATCTGGAGATTTATCTCGCAATCTATACAGTCACAAACAAAAGTGTTTTAATTTTTATTTTTTTTTCAATTTATTACCATTTAAAAATTAATACTAGAACAACAATACATATAACATCTAAAAAAACAAAAAGGTTTGTAATTAATCTACAGCTTTATATAAAAAAAGGATATGGAAACATAAGATGATCATTACAATACAAGTTAATAATTTTTTCACCCTCTCCTTATAAAGCCTTATAAATATAGGTAGAGAGAACCTAATGTTAAGACAAGTGCATTGCGTGTTGACTTTGAGTTTGCCTTGTTACCAGAGTGAGAAGTTGAAAATATACAATATTTTATTCCCCAAAATGGTAATCGAACCCACAACCGTCACATTTTACAGTCATACTCTTACCACCGGGCTACAATGGCTTAACAATAATGTTAAAGGAATCTTTTATAAAACGAACTATACACGAATGTACAAGTTAGAAAGGTCATTCTCAAGATTATGAACCATATGCGATTAGCCCTCGGCTATTCATTAAGGGAAGAAAGTTAAACATTATTCTAATAATTTACAAGCTCACATTATGACATATTAGCGTAATGACGTATTGACGTAGGATGGCAGCGCCTGCTTGTAAGCACGGTGGTTGTACGTTCGATTTCTAGGACTCTTTATAGACTTGAGAGCGATTTATAAATACTAACCTAGGTAATGAATTAGGTTCTTATTACTTTGTTATATAAATCTTCAGAGTTCTGGTAAGATAAAGTGCAGCGTTCAATTACGCTTTTCAACACATGATGTCTCGAATTCAAGCGAGAAGCAGAGATCGGAGAATATTTTTTTTGCCTACTGTGCTATATAGGAGATAAAACGTGAAGCTGATTTAATTGCTGGTTTTAGGATGATTTTGAATTAAAATTTCAGGTTAAAACTTTGTTATGTTTGTTTAAAATGTAGATTTTAAAATATAGACTTTGGCGTTTAAATTATAATTAAATCAATGCATTGTCTAATTCATACGTTTTTTCACCTCTAGGTGACCAAGGTGTTTTTGTTTTTTTCTTTTATTATATTGACACGGTTTATATTAAATCTGTGGAAAGTATACTATTTTCCCTAATTGGAATTCGACCTCATAACCATAGTGTACAATAAAATATTTATTAAAACATCATCATCTTCTATTTAAAATATTGATATTTCATACAAATTATCTCTCGCAACTTCATATCTGTAAACTTTTTATTATTCCATTATTTCATATAATTCAGTTTTTTTTTCGTAAGAATTTTTAGTATTCCCGTTCCAGTGTCAAACACGCCAAGAAAATCATATTTTATACTTGCGGTTGCGCCTTTATCTGTCATTTACTTAAGAGAAGAAGAATATTTCGCCTGTTCCTATTAACACTGTCGGATGTTAAAATCAGCCACCTTAAAGGAGACCTTTCAAAGTTTAAAATGATAATAACTTAACTTAACTTAACTTAACTTAACTTAACTTAACTTCACGCTTTATCCCTTGCGGGGTAGTCAGAGAGAACGGAGCGCCAAACGCTACGGTCTCTACATACCTCTTTCGCCTCGTCCACTGTCATCAACCTCTTCATACATGCCCTTCGGGGGGTCCTCATGCTTTTTACGTGACCTTCCTCCAGTATCTTTGATACTGTGTTTTCGAAGGTCAACCGAGGTCTCCCCCTACCTCTCTTACCGCTCACTTTTCCATCATAAATCTTTTTTGCCATTCTTTCATCACTCATTCGTTCGACGTGCCCAAACCAGCTGAGCACGTTCTTCTTCATTCTCACCGTGACATCCTCGCTAGTACCTGCCATTCTGTGTACCTCTTCATTGCGGATTCGATCAGCTAAGCTGACTCCGCATATCCTACGAAGAGATCGCATCTCCACAGCATTCATCTTTCTTTCATTCTTCTTCTGTAATACCCACGTTTCGCTGCCGTATAACAGAGTCGGTACCAAAACTGCATTGTGTACGGCCAAACGCGCAGCTGTGCTGACGTTTCGCCGTCTCATCAATGCAGCTAAGGCTCCGTTAACCTTGTTACCGGCAGCAATACGCCTTTCCACATCCATCTCGTATCTTCCATCTCTACTGAACATACTTCCCAAGTATACCACTTCATTCACTTGTTCTAATATCATACTATTTACACTGATCTTGCATTCCGTCCTTTCTTCATCTCTTTCAAAAATGATAATATTTTTTTTATATATGGTGATAAAAATCAACACCCTGAATATTAAAGCTCTGTAGATTTTCATATAAAAGCTCTGTAGACCAACTGTAACCACTGCCGTATATAGATATAAAATGTATATATTTTAAACTTTGAGGAGCTTTCCTGTAAAGTGGCCAATTTTCACATCCACATTGTCGGATGTGATAAATAATAAGGACCGACGGTTTGTACAGTTCGTCGCATGCAACTTTTATTATGTGGACCTTAAAACGTATAATGGATAATTACATATTTCCCGTTTCCGCAAAAAAATCGGAAAATCTCATCTTAGTACTACAATCCATACCAAATTTCTACTTTCTAATTCTGGTAGTTTCGTTTGTGTCAAGTCGGTAAGACACTCAATACAATAATACAATTTAAAAATTCTAAAATAATTTTATGAATTTTAAAATAAATAACTTACTCTTACAAATAACCGTAACAACGAACGCGAGCGTGAGCTGTCACATTCTGTAAGAAGCTATATCAATATGGATTGAACTCGATATCGTTATATCATGCTAACCAAATATTCAAGAAATACGTCTCCATTATACCGTTATTTTATCTTTACACATTTTCCGTTTTTTAAGTCGTTATTTTCATGTATGTATACAGGTACCTATGCTGATTCAATAACAGCTTCATGTTTTTTTTCCGCATAGTACGGTTTTCAGATGGAATCTAGTATTAAGACACTCTGTTTCATCTGAAAATACGGAACAGAGTCATGCCACCCAACACAAAGTATTTCAAATATTGAATAATGTGGCGGAACTCAACGTCGCGCTTAGTGTATTAGTTGGATTAAAAAAATATATTTATTCCGCCGAATGTAAATGGAACTCACAACAAAGTTAGTTTATCACTTTAAACAATGCAACCCTATTTTTCCATCTTTTAAACCTATAAATACATATCTGCCAAAACTCGATGATTGCTGATTCGAATTGAAATAAATTTTATTTGAAATTAAAATTTATTTTCATTGCCCTGCCATGGTTATATACCATACCGCCAGGCGCGGCGTTGAGCTCCGATGTTATTTGCAAAAAGCGTAAAACTAAAAAAATCTTCCATTATTCACGACTAAAACGGAAACAAACAAAAAATTTAACACTCGTAACACAAGGCCCGCCATATCACTCTCGTTACCGATTCGCCGTTGACCTTTGGCCTTTTGACCTTTTAACCTCAAAATGCCGACCTCCACAAATATTGTATCGTGATTCATGATTTATGCCAGTTGTCACTGTAAAGGCATCTGGAGATAAGATTGTTGGGATGATTCATATTTGGAATCCTTTGAACCATTATTGCAGAAAGAATGAGACTGTAATTACGCAGTCGTGACGCTTTTGTTTGGATGGATGTAACGAAGTAGAGGTTGCGAGTTCAAATTTCACTTCGTGTTATGTTATATCGAGCTAATATAAAATATATAACTATTTTTTATCCCTTGTTTATCCTGCGTGGGGAACGGAGTGTCTCAACATTAGGTTTTCTCTGCCAACTCTGCTATATGTGCAGCTGTATTCACTTGTTAATCGTCTTGTCAATTTAATATAAAATGAGTGTTAAATTGTTAACGAAATAGGCTATCTTTTTATAGCCTATACTTTTTCGAAAAAATATTTGTACTGAGTGACGTGAGAGAAATAGAGAGCTTCTTTTCACATTGTTCAACAAAATTTAATGAGACTGAATGCAAAACTACTAAAAATCGCATACACATCTTCTATAATTAGAAATACGCAATAAAAATAATATAATTTAATTAAATAAAAATTGAATTATTAAAAAAAACTTGAATAAATATTGTTAGACATGCTATCCATATAACAATCTTGTAACTCTTGACCCGAATATGAACAATGCTCTAAATTATTTAAAGTATGTATTACAACTTAAATCTAAGCCAAGAACAAATGTTTTATGCATACTTGGTTCTGCACACCTTTAGGATGGAATTTCAAGTACTTGTGTAGCAATTGTTTACATAAGCATTGGTAAATGTCTTTAAGGCCATTGTGGCACAGCGGCGCAGCGACTGACTGACTTTAAAAGCGACAGTTGTGAGATCGATTCCCACTAGGGGGAACGATCTATTTCGTTTCTTTGCTCTGGTCCAATCGCAATGTGTGGAAAATTGAGCGGAAAATATAACTATGTTGATACTGTATAGGTATTGCACAATAATTAATATTATTTATAAATTACATTTGTAAGCACGCTGTATCAGCGCCCTAAATTTATTACTTCGATTGCAATTGTGAAATTATTTATTTAGTCCACTATTATTAAGTAGCGTATAAATAACCAAATTTAATATAGATATANTTCATCTCCTCGAGTGGGGATCGAACCCACAACCAGTCGATTTTACAGTCACACTTTGTGCCCCTGTGCCACGACTGGCCTCGATATAATAAATGAGTTGAATATTAAGTATCGTCTCACTAGCATCGTCCCGATGCCATAGCCCACGATACGAATATTTTTTTGCAGTGATTAAAAAAAAATATTTAAACACATAAACGTCACTTGCAACCGAACCCAACCACTGGACAGCGATGGTGTTAAAATACACAAACATAAAGAAGATAAGGTCAAAAACGTTACCAAAAAGTTCTCTATAAAGTTCAAGTGTATTCAAATAATAGTTATTATTAGTCTATTGTTGTTTCCAACGTGTAGTTAAGTTGAATTTTCGAATAATTTAGAACTATTCTTCGTCGAACAGCTTAATTATAGGAGAGCAATATGAAGCTTTTGAAAGCATAAAGTAAATTTGTAATTGATTTTATAATATAAGTATCTACTTTGCAAGTTTTTTTTTATAATGAAGACTTGTCTATTATTAGGTTTTTGTCCATTATTTCACGTTTCAAAGCTAAGGATCGTAGATACGATTCTTGAGTAAAGTGTATTTTTTTTTGTTTTGTCTAAAACGGTATACGAATATAAAATGTCCATCTTTATATATTATTCGTCAAATTTTATGGACATCATAGCTAGTTATACGTAGTTAAATATACAAAACACAACAAAACACGCAAATTTAGTAAAGGGAATTTTACCTTAAAACATGTGCTCCATGCACCGCACGAGTCATTGAATTGAGTGAAAACACCGCGCTCTGTCTACCAGAGCGTGGAAATGAAATCAAATCAAATCAGTTTCACGCTGTATCCCGCCCACAGCAGGGTAGGCAGAGGGAACCTAGTGTTAAGACACTCCGTTCCCCACTTTCTGCCGAATTCTGGAGCCATTGAGTGTTGAGTGGCAGAACTCAACGCCGCGCTTTGCCTCGAAACCAGAACGAAGAAATGGAAATATAAATTTAAGTAAATATTTCATCTCCTCGAGTGGGTATCGAACCTACAACCAGACGATTTTACAGTCACACTTTGTGCCTCTGCGCCACGACTGGCCTGAACTAACATACTAACTAAATGGTTAGGTATATTAAGGATTTATTATACAACAATATTATCTAATTGCTTTAAGCAGAGAACAAAAGTGTTAGAAATAATGCGTGTCCTTAGTACCGATGAGTTTAATTGTAGCAATTATTTAGGCAAAGGTTAATTGCTATTTCATAATTCTATATATATATTTAAATATACATGCATTAATATGTACATTGTATATAGGTCGATACTATAGGTTCTGGCCAAGACTGTCTGACTGTAAACGCGACGGTTTTAAGTTTGATTTCAACTCATGGCAAAAAATTTAGTTTCATTTCCTCTCTCTGGTGACAAGACAAAGTGTGTCGTTGAGTTCCGCAATTCAATATGAAATGTCTAGAAAATTGGGTGGTACGTGGGTAACGTAGTGTCTTAACCCTAGCTAACTCTTTTATCTGTCTACTTTCTGTTTCCATTAAGACATTTCAAATACCAGACGGTTTACGTTATAAATGGAGGAAATCAACGTTTCCAGAGCGAGGAGATGAAAATAATAAATGTTTAGTTCCCCCGAAGGAGAATAGAACCCACGACCGTCGCGTTTACAGACGCACGTTTATGCCCCAGCACCACGAGGGATAGAGAGAGCCTCAAGAGAGCTATACATTGCACTCCCAATTCTTTTTATTATTTACATAATCCATAACAGGTGTCTAAGGTATTTCCCACACTCGGCCAGCTACTCGTATCATTGAAGATAGTGTTCATATATGAACACATAATAGAGATGGTCCGTGCGTTATCACTTATCATTCCTTATCTTGATAAGAGAACAGTGCGCGTTTCGCTCACTTACGATGATCATGTGTCTGAATACTTAATATTATGGTAAGTTTTTTATTATTATTTTTTACCTAAATAATTAGATTATAATTATAATTAGATATGAGATCAGTCGTGGCGCAGGGGCACAAAGTGTGACTGTAAACCGACTGGTTGTGGGTTCGATCCCCACTCGAGGAGATGAAACATTTATATTTCCATTTCTTCGCTCTGGTGTCAAAGCAAAGCGCGGCGTGGAGTTCTCACTTAACACGCAATGCCTCTAGAATTCGGCAGAAAGTAAGGAACGGAGACGGTCGACGGTCTTAACACTAGGTTCCCCCTGTTTAATCTGCTGTGTGCGGGATACAGCGTGAAGCTGATTTATTAGATTAATTATTAGGTTAAAATTTCCGTATAAAATTTGTTTGACAGTATGACATATCGAGATCCGACACTTAATACATAATATCTCTAAAAAAGTAGAAAACATACAGTTAGTACTCTCTAGCTATTCTGCTATACATAAAAAAATGGCTTAAAATTAACGCCTTTAAATTGTCATAGGGTTTTATAATTTTCTCTATTCTCTTTATTTTTAATTTAAAGAGGCTCGTGTATTATTTAAATAAACAAAATAAAACATTTATTCGAAATAGCGTTTTTAAATCATATTGTATAGGATGAGGTAACTTTCATTGTCTCAACAAATACTCTTACAAACATGAATTTTACAAGGAAATGCCATTGCTTTGAAATGTCATGTCTTCAGTTCAAAATTATTTTTTGTGTTGTATAGGGGCATTCGAAGTCGTCGTCTTGATGATAGAGACCTAAGTAGAACTTGGCGCTTCGTTCTGTACCGTGTGAAAATAAAAAAACATTTTATCCTCTGTAGGACATTGAAGCTCCAAATATCGTGTATCGTATATAATATATTCTTTCAATCGGGCGTCAATTCTTAAAACTTAGTTCCCATAGAAAAAAATAAACTTAAGACTCAAAATATTTTCTTGAATTATTTTATATATAAGTATATTGTTATTTGAGGCCGGTCGTGGCGCAGCGGCACGAGGTGTGACTGCAAAACCGACTGGTTATGGGTTCGATCCCCACTCGAGGAGATGAAATATTTACTTAAATTTATATTTCCATTTCTTCGCTCTGGTGTCGAGGTTATGCGCGGCGTTGAGTTCTGCCACTCAACACGCAATGCCTCTAGAATTCGGCAGAAAGTGAGGAACGGAGACGGTCGACGGTCTTAACACTAGGTTCCCCCTGTTTACCCTGCTGTGTGCGGGATACAGCGTGAAGCTATTTTTTTTTTTTTTATATTATTATTTTATTATTGAGTTTTTCCTTTATTTACAGATGACATTTGCTCTTTAGGCGACACACATCCAGCACAATGGAACTTGTAAGTATTATTAATAATCAGCTTCACACTGTATCCCGCACACAGCACGGTACACAGAGGGAACTTAGTGTTAAGACACTCCGATCCCCCGCCGAATTCTGGAGGCCTTGTGTATTGAGTGGCGGAACTAAACGCCGCGCTTTGCCTCGACATCAGAGCGAAGAATTGAAAATATACATTAAAATAAATATTTAATTTCCTCAAGTGGGGATCAAGCCCACAACCAGTCGATTTTACAGTCACACTTTGTGACCCTGCCTGAATGGCCGCAATAATATAAATATTAATACACTAATTAAATCGTACAGTTAAAGTACGCCGCAGTAACAGTATCTATAGAAAAAATCTTATACATTGGCATCCTTATCTCGGTGTCTTCTAGGTTCCTTCATTTACGTAATTACTTTATTTTTTAACTTAATGAAAAAGTGTTTAATGTATTTTTACACTTAACAAGGATAAAGAACCTAACCCTTATTAAAAATATATATTTAATAATAGTACATAAATTTATAATCATATAAACTTTTCCCAAAGTCGAATCCACAACCATCAAAAATGTTCAGAAAAATTAAAAAATGTGACAAAAATTATATACTAATTATAACTTTAAATAAATAAATATTTTGTTCCATAGTAAATAAATGTGAGTCAAATACCTAGTATTTTTTGAAACTTTGCTTATCATATATCCACCGATAGTCATATCTTAAAATTCCATAAAAACATTTACTATTGGCCAATACTTTATCTAAAGTATCAATTTCATTATTACGCCGTTTCTTCTTATTAAAATAACGTGCTATAAACTATCTATAATCCTATTTACATGTAAACTAGTGTACCGCTCATGACTTTGTCCGCATGTACTCTATACACAATATGTCAATATATAAATAGCAAAAAAATTATAATGTAGGTCTATCAATAAAATAGAACCCAAAACAATTATTTTTATATTTTTTGCATCCTTCTTTGTACATTTGCGTATGCTAATCACAAGAACGGCTTAACCGTTTTAAATGCAGTTTTCACTAATGAAATTTAAATAAAAAATAATTTTATTCATCTTCTCTGAAAATTTATTTTGTTTTATTTTAATCAAAGTTTATTTTTTAATCTATACATATTGTCCTTAAAATGATAACTTTATTAGAAGATGTAATCAATTCAGGTTAGTAAATAAATTATAGGGTAGTTCAAGTAGCCGAAGTAACTGAGTGACTGACAGACACAGCAAAACTCGCGGTTGAACTCTGAAATTAGGTACATATATATATATAGGTTCCTTGGGAAGTGTAAGGTAAAAAATAATATTATCCTGACTATCTCGTTTTGAATCGACTTCCGTAAGGAAGAGGTTATCAATTCGACTATATTTTTTTTTAAGTTTGTTACCTCAGAACTTTTGACTGGGTGAACCGATTTTGATGATTCTTTTTTAATTGAAAAGATACACTTCAAGCGTAGCTTGATGAGAGAAAAAAAAAAGGTTCTTATTATGGGATCGGGTGGAAGTTGTTTTTTTTTGTTAAAATGTGTTGTGGATCGAACCCATAACCAGCCGCGTTTACAGTCACACATTGAGCCTCTGCGCAACCAAATCTACAAAACGAAATAATCAAAAGTCAACAACATATCCTACGTTTAATTGCTATAAAATTATCTAAGGTAACAGGCCTGTAAATTATCTTTATAATATTATTTGCACGAGAATTATGCATGACGCATACAGTAACCCAGTTTATTATGTACTCATATACACTTACTCATTACAACAATAAAGAATGTTTGTCACATTTTAATGTGTAATCTTTATTATTTAAAATGTATAAACTTAATATAATAGCAAAATCACAAATTCTCTAAGTCAATTTTTTACTGTAAGGCGGCAAATACATATTCAATGAGAAGAGCCGAAGCGTCGAGGACATTTGTGAGTTTGTTTCTTATTTAAGGGAATGAATCATTTTCATTTCAATAATGTATAATTTTCATTTTACAGATATTTTTTTAAAAATTCTTAGCTTAACAAAAAAAAAAAATTAATTTATAGATAATTTTTATTAATAAAATTTAATGACTGATAAAAAAATTAAGGAATTTATTATTTATAGAACAGATTACTTAAATAACCGGCCAATGTCTATAAAAACGAAAAATAATTAAATCTATTTTATTATTGTTATAGCGGCAATTAAAAAAAATTAAAAAATGCATTCTGTAAAAATTGCAATGGTTTGGCCATGACGGTCCATGAGATGTCTACACACACTCATACTCGCACACATAACTACACAAACATTTGACATTTTGTCTCAAATTTTTCCTTTCACATCGCCCTGCATGTGTAAAGTAAATAATTACACAGATTAATATTACTAACTAAAAGTAACGTTTTCAGACCACAACGACGATCATAGTACTCAGCGTGTTCAGCGCCGCTTGGCTCCTGCTCTTCATCATCAGCATAGTGTTATGCACTCAAATAGCGAGTCTTCGTCGAAAAGTGAAGGATTTAGGAGCCAGCGGACGTCTGCGGGTTCAGTATGTATTTTTTTTTACATACCTTCAAACTGTATCCCGTATATGACAGAGTAGACAAAGGGAAGAAGAGTTTAAACACATTTTTACTAAATATCCTAGCTAACCCACTATTATTCCATTGCAATTTTTGTTTTTGTTCTACAGGAAACTAACGATGAATTCGGACAGAAACCACGCGTTCCAAAACCCTGGCTTGACACCGGACGAGGAGCTAACTCGCCGCGGATACTCCATGTACCAGGGGGCTGACGATGATGTGGAAAGCGGCAGGGGAACTGATCGGTGCGGAATTTTTCATTTTTAGGGTTCCGTACTTTTAAGAAAAAAGAAACTTTTATACGATCACTTTATTGTCTGTCTGTCTGCCTGTCTGTCTGCCAGCTTTTATCTCAGGAACGCTTAGAGATAACGAGTTGAAATTTAAACCATATACCTAGATTTACGGCCCTATGATTTTCTTAAAAAAAACTTTAAAAAAGATATGGCTTAATGGTTACAGCGCCTGGTCGGTTTCCCGCTACGTTCAAATTTTTATACGTTTTCTAAATAAGTATTTTTCTTTCCTAGGTGTGGATTAACACTTTAAAAATGTTTAAAATATTTAATTAATAGTATTCTCTCTTGAGACGATAATTCTTAGTAATTATCTTTGGGTAGCGGAAATTTGTAAAAATCTCACTACAGAGATACTAACAACATAAATAAGTTACAATAAGTGTATAAAAATGTCGACGTAGCTTGATAAGAACGTAGGGCTTAGTGGTCAGAGCGCCTGGTCGGTTTCCAGGAGCGCGGGTTCGAGTCCCGCTACGTTTTCTAAATAAGTAAAGATATGGCCGTTTTTATAGCAAAAAAACGCGTATTTCGACCGTATCAAAATTATTAGGGCACTTCCGGTTACTAGGCATTTGTGGTTAAATCTTAAAAAATAATAGCCTTGGTAGAGATATCAGATGAAAACGTTCTGGTTAAATTAAGCCTGAATTTCAGAAAAAGTTCCAGCTGTCCAATTTTTGTACGGAACCGTCCGTGTGCGAGCCCAACTCGCGCTTGCCCGGTTTTTTTGTATTGGTAGCAGTGTCACTCACTATTTTTGAGACAACATGTTGAGTGGTGGAACTCTCAAGAGGAGGTGGAGCCCGACGTCACGCTTTGTTTTTAAATGATTGCTCTTGCTGTTAAAATCAATATTGTTCCAGGCAGACGGGTGGGCAGTTCGTAGAGGAGCTGACGCGCGAGATAGACAGACGGTCCGGCGCGCCGCCCTTTCTACTCAACGGGATAGATGATAAAAAGAAACGGAATCCCGTTGCTAATGGACGCCAGAATGACACTAATCCTAACTTTATTTACTAAATATTTAATTATTTTATTTTAGAATATACTTGATAAACCTAAGATTACAAGTTAAATTAAACATTATGACCCAATTTCTAACTGAAATTATTACAACATTCTGAAAAAAATCTAAATGTTGAAATATGTACTCAAACGCTTATATTACCTTACTATATTTTGAAGCAAGATATAATAATATGAGGCAAAGAAAAAAATTATTATATATATTTACTTTTTTAACAATATTATATAGGCAATAACAATATTCTTATTTCACGGTGTAAGAAAAGAAAATACTTATAGACAATTGACATAGCTTATTTAGAAGTACAGCTATTAATCTTTTTTTACTTTTATTTTATTTATGACAATGTAAAAAATATGACAGATCTAAACACAGAGGACGCAAAATGTGTTTAGTTCTTTAATATTTTTTTATTTATATGTAACGTGAGTGAAAATGCAGTGTATTTTTATTAATTGACAGTAAATAAAGTTGGGAATGTTCAATATTAATAATGTTGAAATTATTTTAAAATTAATGTTAACGTTTCTTATTCATAATTCTACATGAGAAGAATCTCTTTAGGATACCATGGATTCACCTAGCAGGTTGTAATAGTATGTACCTTGGATATGAGTTAAAAATAAATAAATTAATTAAAAAAAATAATAATATGCATGACAATACATATAATTGACATAGTTAATTTCAATATCATATTAATCGAGATTAGTTCATGTATGGACGTCCCGAATGTCGAAATCGTAATTTCATATATATATATATTAGGTGAGTGCTGACGGAAGGCAGCGGTCGAATCAACTATTAAGTACTACGGTGCTAATAAATGTGGTGCAAAGACTTGTACCAAATGTATAATTAATATAATAATTCGGTGCCTATACGCTTGTTACAACTTATTTATGTTGTTAGTACGTTTTTATACGTATAAAAATTTTGACGTAGCTTGATGAGAACGTATGGCTTAGTGGTGAGAGCGCCTGATCGGTTTCCAGGACGCGCGGGTTTGAGTCCCGCTACGTTCAAATCTTTATACGTTTTCTAAATAAGGCCAGTCTTCATCTCTAGAATCTGAATCTTAGTAATAGAGTCCCGTTGTACCATTTAGGTACGGAAACCTAAAAATAAACTGATTATAAAAATGTGTTTATTAGTGTTAGCATTATTTTTATTATTTCAAATTCGTTAATTCACATCTAAATAATACTCTTCTTATGCTTAAAAAATTTTTTATTTCTATTTAAAAGAAGCTTCATTAAATAACAAAGCTAGTTATAATAAAATGAAATCTTATGCTACTTTAAATATACGCATGTATTATCACTGAACACATTAATATTTTTTTCAAATAAATTAACTTATTTAAATAAATAAAAACGGACAATCGATGGGTCAAAATATGAAGTTTAGTAAGAAACGGTATCTGCAATGCACCTTTTTATGAAATAACAAAAACAATATTTCATAAAAAAATCTTAGATATAAAATTCATGTTTTGTAATTATTATTATATATAAAATATTATTAAAAGATATATTTCCTACTATCTATCTAACGTGTAGTATATCTATAACGCTTTATTTTCAAATATGGCCGCGAACGCACCGGACTTCTACATCTACCTGACACGCATCTAGACTTAATACTGTTATTATTAATAAATCTAACTTTATTTCTATTTCTAGTTCTGCGCTCTTCTTTTTGTTTCTTCACAGGTAATTCTTCTGAAGAATCTCTGTTACCTTCTTTGTTAGCTTCATGAGCATCTAAAATATCTTGAATACTTTTGTACGCTTCTTCTTCTTCAGAATCAGAAAAAGGCCTGTTTTTCGATGTTTCCTTCTTTTTTGCCTTCTTTTCTAAGTTCTTTAAATAGTTGTAAGTTTCTGGGTCATTAGATTTACTGATTGGCTTGAAATCACCAAGACTCACAAATTGTAGTGAAGGTTTTTTCTTTCCTGAATGAGATTTTGAAAATATTTTGGCGTATCTATCGGAGAAATCGAAAGGAATGTCCGAATCTAGAATGTTCTTATCATGGGTGAGGTATCTCTCGTTTTTATCTGCAATTTCTAAGCTTTTTGGTAAGTCGAAACGGATGGGTGGAGGTAGAGTCGCCCCATAGAGGTCTTTGTCCGATGTCTTGCCATATATTTTATCGAAAATCTTATAGTCATCTGTCCAGAATTGTTTAATACCTGTAAATATTAAAAGTATGTGAATATATTACTAACAAATATATAATAAAGTCAAATAATTTCACTCAGAATAAGAAGTTACATGCTTAATTTTTTGAACGTCAAATTATTTAACACCAGTTCACTAAAGTTAATGCCTCAGACCTAAGAAGAATCGGCGCAAAAAACTCAACGGGACTTTTTAAAAACAATTATATACAAATACTTTTAATTTAAGTTTAATTATTTGTGATAATGATACCTTTGAAACAGAGTGGAGCGAGCGTTTCATTCCCAAGGCGTGTTATCAAAAAAACAAAATCATTAATTTGAAAATAACCTTTAATGCACAAACGTCTTATCACAATTTTTTAAAATCGTGATATAGAAAATTCTCCGACTTCTTCTGGGGTCCTATTACTACTATTACTACAAAAGCGTACACATTGTCCCATAAAAGAATTACGGATTCGATGCAATCGAGTTACAGGAAACTAATGGGGCCAGTCGTGGCGCAGGGGCACAAAGTGTGACTGTAAACGCGACTGGTTGTGGGTTCGATCGCCACTCGAGGAAATGAAATATTTATTTTAATTTATATTTTAATTTCTTCGCTCTGGTGTCGAGGCAAAACGCGGCGTTGAGTTCCGCCACTCAACACGCAATGTTTCCAGAATTCGGCGAAAAGTGGGAAACGAAGTGTCTTAACACGAGGTTCCCTCTGCCTACCCTGTTGTGTGCGGGATACAGTGTGAAGCTGATTTTTTTCTAGTATTAGTATTATGTACATCACTCATTTTCGTAAAATCATTAATGTTTTTCTTAACATACATTTTCAAAAATGTATTGAAACTGTCAAATGGAGAATGGAGTGTGAAGTGGAGTGTCGGTGCCATGCAAGGAAAAATGTGATGCAGTCTTTTTTAATATTATTATTATTAAATGATATAACGTATATATATAACCGTTTTCTTTTTAAAGAATAGTATGTATTTATGTGCTCATGTTACTTATATAACATTTTAAAATATTCATGTTTATTAATACCATTTTTTATGTCATATTTAACTGGAGTTATTGCAATGCATACGTAATTAAATTTGTACTAACTAAAAGAGGTAGAGAGCTACTTTCAATTTTAGCGATTGCTCAACGGTAAAAAGCAAAACCATTTTATAATATTTTTTTAAGTGTATTTTACATATTTGAGATTAAAATTAATAATTTATTATACTAATTTAATATTTAAATTAATTTAAGCCAACATAATTATAATTCCTAATAATTTTAATCATAAAAAAATACTGAAAAATTATAGTTTTAATTACGAAATGAGAGCAACCTCCAGCGGCAGCCATATTCCAACTGTTTGCCTTTTAATAGTAAACTAACATTATATAATCCTCCCAAAAAGACAAGGTTAGTATTTGCACATATCAAAAAAACAAAAAAACACAGGTTCAATTTTTTTTATGTACGAATTAAAATATACACACAAAAATTCAATCTCTATGCCAGATGCCTTGGTCAGTGCACGGTTTTGGATTCAATTGTCACTCGGGAGTATGAATTATTTTCACTTCCTAGTTCTGGTAACAAGACAAAAGGTGGGTTTAATTTCGCGACATTCAACAACAATGTCTCGAAAATAGAGTGTCTTTAACCTAGGTACCCTATACCTCCTACCGCAGCCTACGGTACCGTACCGTATCTTAAGGATACAGCGTGTAGCAATTTATTTATCTAATTTATACAAATTATTAATTTGTATAAATTAAATAAATATCAGTTTCCAATAGACCATATTATTTAAGAAAGTTATACTTAATTGAGGCCAGTCGTGGCGCAGGGGCACGAAGTATGACTGTAAAATCAACTGGTTGTGGGTTCGATCCCCATTCGAGGAAATGAAATATTTATTTACATTTATATTTTCATTTCTTCATTTATTGCTTTGATGTATATTTTCATTTCATTGCTCTGGTGTCGAGGCAAAGCACGGCGTTGAGTTCTGCCTCTCAGCACACAATGCCTCCAAGCTCGGTGGAAAGTGGAGAACGGAGTGTCTCAACAGTAGGTACCCTCTGCCTACCCTGCTGTGTGTGGGATAGATTCGATAAAAATTCATATTGTTTCCAATCGACAATATTATTTAAAAAAGTTATAATAAATTTAAAATCTGATAACTCCACAATTTTCTCATTAAAAAAATTAAGAAAGTTCTTTAGTTATTATTACAATAGTGTCTTTGAACAATAGTATTACGTGATATATTGATCTTTCGGCCCCATACTTTTACCATGACTTTGTATAACATGTAAATGTCAATTTGCACTGTATAATGAATATGCACTGTCATTTAGTAAAATTTACTTTCTAAATGTCCCTGATAAGGCGTTTTTTAACAAAAAAAATATTATATAAGTTTATTATGTACTCGTGTTTGGTACTTAGGACTCAAAAATAAGACTCGTTAACTGTAGTGATCGGATGACTACTAAATATATATGTGTGGCTTTTTCACGCTTTATCCCGCAAACCCGAAAGGGTAAGTAGAGAGAATGTAGCGTCGAAAAATAAATGAAATTATATACAAATGAAGTCATCGTCTATCTAATTACCTACTGAAATTTTGTTTTATACTGTTTCTATAATATATTCTATTAACTAATAACATTTTCAATAATAATAATTATGAAAAATTATAGTAGCCAAAAAATATTTCACTACTATGATGTCGTCGTGGCGCACATGCACACATAATGTCTCAATAATTTGGCGGAATATGGAGAACAGAGTGTCTTAGCACTAGGTTCACAGGTTCCCTCTGCCTACCCTGCTACGTGCGGGATACAACGTGAAGCTAAAAAAAGAATTTCACTACTCAGTCACTTATAAGTAATGAATATACAACGTAATGCTCTAATGGATGAATAGGTATATACTTACTCAATAGAAAAGAAATTAAAAAATATTGGTTTTCCCGAAAGCGTCAAGTTTGAATGAAACTTCTTTCGACTTCCACGCCTGTGAAAAAAATATTGAGAACTATTCTTGCTTACCAGAAGCTTTGCTGTCATCACCCCGAACACTCGATATCATCAGAACGCAGAAAGCTATGCGCGTTATCATCTGAAAATTTTATCACATATTTTAGGTAAATAAAGTAAAAAACATCAAGTTTACTTTAATAATAAAAAAAACCTGTCAAATGTGAATTGGACTTGCCAACCGAACAGGAAGTAAAACTTATAAAAGTTTGCAAACTTAAAAAATGTAACAAATAAGTATCGGAAAGCTGCACTGGCTTCTAATAAATTGTTGCTTTATATCCGAAATAACGTCACACCAATTGTTTTATAACAACCATTAACGTTAAAGTTATACTCTAACTATATAAAAAAATAGAAAAATACGATATGCTACCTGATTATTAATTTACTAAGTCATATATTGATAACATTTTAGTAACAGGTTCAAATCCCACGGCATGTAAATTGTAATACAAATAATAGTAATTTTTTTGTTGAATATTTATTTATTAATACTTATTCATTAATAACTTAGTATTTCAAGAAATATTTACCTTTCTCAGTCAAGTAGCACAACACGTAAGAAATACTAACTGTCGCGGTTTATACTAAACTGTCTCGTAACGTCTCTCAGCTTTATACTCTCGGTGAGAACGAACTACAGCTACCGATATGTGCGGGCTTGCTAATAACATTTTCATTACATTACATATTAGTTATATTTTTTTTTTTAATTGGGAACATTCATAAATATAAAAATATTATAAAGTAAAAAAGAGTCCTTATACAAGTAAAAAATAAAAGTTAAAAAATATAAAGCTAACGGTCAATACTACCTTACCTCCTTTACCACTTTATTAAACTGAATAACGAAACAAAGAATTTGACCGGAGCGCAGGGTGGATATGCATGTATATATGGAATACATATACAGTTCTCTTCTTGATATTAATACTTATGGCATGTCACTTACCGGGATAAACTATTCCGGCGTTAATCTAGGGCATTTGCTATTTTTGTTCCTAATTTCAATCAAATCCGTACTTAGTAAATATCGAGATGTTAATTAAATTCTTTTTTTATGAACGAACAGTATGATTAATTTTCTTTGACTTATTTCTAAAACTAGAATATAATATCATTGAAAATATCAACTTTTACTATAAACAAAAAAACGTTCTTAAAAAAATTAAAAACTAATATAATATGTGAATACAATTTGTAGTATGTAAGCGGTAACTCCTAGCAAGATATCGATAGCGAAAGTCAGGTTCAGATGTTCTAAGACGCCTTCCGGCTTCCTTCCTGAAGTAATACGTAGTAGTAGTAGTAGTTGTTGTTGTTGTAAGACTGGAACCTGATTGACAGTCCTGGAAAATTCTTTAAAAAATATGACTCTTATCTGTTAGGTCTTTCTAAGACCTAAACTGTTTGTTTGGTTAAACGTGATTATCTCAGGAACTCCAATTACTATCCAATCACGCGTTACCAGGATGACAATTTTATATTAAGCTGGCGCGGTCACAGGGAATATAGTGTAACGACACTCCTTTCCCTACTTTCCGCCGAATTTTCGAGGCATTGCGTTTAATGGCGGAACTCAACGCCGCGCTTTTTGTCTTTTTACCAGAGCGGAGATATAAAAATATTCATAAATAATAATACGTTACCTACAACTACTGCCCCACGACGGCTGTACCATCCCACTATGAAAATAAACAAAAATATACTCTTCTTTACTTATATTATAATCCCAATAACTTTAGTCTTAGAAACTACTGCTTCGAATTACCACGAGGCGTAAAACTGAAACATAACAAACAAAAAAAATTATACAACTAAATAAAATATCAAAGCGTAGTTACTTAATTAAAATATTTTATATTACACACAACAGTTTTATAACACAAATATAAATAATATAAGCACCGTTAATGACAGGTAATCGCGAAATTACCTGTTGCTTTACTACCAATATCTCGTTTCACTTTCCATTTCTTGACCATGAAGATATTAGATACTGTTACTTCCTATCATTTCTTTATTAGTTCATAAGTTTTACAATTAAGCATATTTTGCATAATATTAGTTATTAAGCATATTTTAAGGCCAGTCGTGGCACAGAGGCACAAACTGTGACTGTAAACGCGACTGGTTGTGAGTTCGATCCCCACTCGAGGAAATGAAATATTTATTTAAATTTATATTATTTTCATTTCTTAGCTCTGGTGTCGAGGCAGAGCGCAGCGTTGAGTTCCGCCACTCAGCACGCAATGCCTCCAGAATTCGGTGGAAAGTGAGGACCAGTGTCTTAACACTAGATCCCCTCTGCCTACCCTGCTTTGTGCGGGATACAGCGTGAAGATGATTTTATTTCATAAGCATTAATTAGGTTTCTGTGTAATTTTGTGCAGTATTAAATTTTAAATATTACTTTTTCAAAATATTTGCTGTTTAAAAAATCTATATTGTCGTGCTGATATAATTCTGGAAATAAAAAAAATCTCGCATTTTTCTTTTCATTTACATTTAGAAAATTTCGCACAAACGCAGTTTTTTTTTAATTCTTAAATTTGAAAGAAAAATATAACACAAAAAATATTTAAGTTAATATTTTTATGGTTAATAATTCTATTAATCATTTTTACTTTTCACAAGGAAAGATTTCGTTTGAAAGATTCATTAAATATTGTTTGGCTTTGATTCATTAAATAATATCGGCTTTGGCTTTATATAATTGGCTTGAAAGGTGGTTCTGCTAAGAATATCCAGGAACAATTAAAGTATAGAACTAAATAAAACCAGTGTATACAAGACCATACTTTAATAATAAAATATTTTGAATGACATCTAATATCACATAAGACTTATAAATAAACAAACAAAATAAATTTGACACAAATAACTGAAAAAGAAAACATAACACTACACAACCACTTAAAACAAATAACAATTTTTCATTAACATAGCAATAGGCAGACGCAACATAGTGTTGAGACATTCCATTCTCCACTCTCAGAAATGTACAGCTCTACAAAAAATGTAGATAACTAGAACTAAGCCATCTTGGCGCTGTGGGGCAGCCTCTATAATATTGATTGTTTTTACACATTGTGAAATTTGGTTGTAGGTTTGATCCCCATTTGGAGGGATGATCGTTATGATGAATGATTATTATAATACATATTGTATTATAATAATCATTCACCTAGATATCTTCTTTCCGCTCGTATTGAGGCATTTATTAATATTAAGTTTTTACTAAAAAAAACGTCAAAAAGGGTTAAGGTATTTTAAAAAGAACCATTTCCTGTTCCAGTTTGGTTAAATTCCGCCACACAACAAGCAATGTATTAAAGTGGAGAAGGTTTTGAAATAAGGTTCTTCCTGCCTAAGTACCCTATAAAATATGCAGAAGAAAAGCATGAAACTAAAAAACGCTAAGTTTTGTATAAAAATAGAAAAGTGAAAAAAAGTCATAAGTATATTTGTCTTGTCACTTGTCAAATAAACTAAAATACAACTTATTGTTAGGGTTACATACACGTGCAAATGTGAACCCTACTACCATTAAAACTTGTCTGTCTGTTTGTGTGTCAGTTCACCTGTGCCTCATGAACCATGATAGACAGTTGAAATTTTCACAAATGATATATTTCTATTCCTGCTATAGCACCAAATACTCAAAAAACAATATAATAAATATTTAAGTGGGCTCTTATCCAAGAAATGTGATTTTAACTACCCGATATTAACGACGACGATATTGCTATTTTTACGGAACATGTATGTATTGATAAAACTCTTCGCGCAGATGTACAACTTGTACTTGGCCGATTTTCATTACATCACCTTGACCTTGCCCTTTAGTATACAGGGTGGGAGTGTCAGCGCTCCTTTTACGGGAACAATATATAGGGTAAAATATTTTAGACCCATACCTAAAAAAAATAATCAAGATACCTCAACAGGTTAGACGGAGGTTTTTTTTTTTCATTTCACGATGTTTATCCATACATGTATACCAATAACGTAAACACGTACTACTACAAAACTACTACTAAAGGTTAATCAAGTTTGAACTTTGTCGCTAATACATACGACTCGATTTCGGAATGAGGCGTATGCGGCGATTTCCCTTTGATAGGTTTATGTGTGCGTGCGTCGTTCTTAACAAATGGCGTTTTATATTACAACAATAATTTTATTATTTTGTTTGAAGAAATCACTTTTTTCATTTTTGGGTTTTTTTAAATTGTATTAGGTTTTTATAGAATAGTTAAAACTGTGGTTTCATTTAAAGTGGTGCTGACACTTCCATCCTGTATAGTTGTCGTCAACCAATTTACTCCATTCAATAAATAATAAAAATTGTCATAGATCCTAAACTTACAGATGGCTTAGAATCCTTAATTACAAAATGGTCCATGAGTCATAGTCGCCTTGATGTCAGGTGTTCTGAACTTTTGTACCTTGTGCACACAGGGAAGATATAAGACAAATCTCACAGCCATGCGGGTTAACTTCAAGGTGGCCATGACTTGTCTACGGTATTGTATTTATATACAGTGTGAGGTTTTCGCTGAATTTAAGACTTTTTAAATGTCAAGTATATGAGCATGTTGAATGTTAAAATTTTAGGTAAAATTAAGATATTGCCATCAGTTTATACTTTGAATTGTTTTGTGCACTTTTTAAAAAACAACATTAGTATCCATTAAAAAACACAAAGATAAACTAACTTCCATAATAAAAAATACATAATTATAACTTTTGAAAAACATAACTAAAATAAACTTCCATTATACATTGACATTACAGTTAAAATTAAAAGAAAATATTAAGAACTAGTATCCATATTAATAGTCAACTTATTTTTAAATTATTACTGATATTAGCAATTTAAATTTTAAATTAAGTTCATGTATTACTAACAATGATAGTATTATAGTTTCAAGTACTACTATTATTAGCAACTTAAATTTTAAATTAATTTCAAGTGTTAATAATAATTGTATTATTTTATTCAATTATTACTAGGATTAGCAATTTCAATTTTAATCAATGACATGTTATTTACTTTATCCATATCTATATCTATTTTTAACTCATTAGTCATTTCTTTTTTAACTCGTTTCAACTCCTGTGGTCTCAGTAACTTAACTCCAGACGAATCTTGGAGATTTTTCAATTTATTAATCCATTTTTCATTACTCAAAACACCGCGAGTACCTTTCATTTCCTGTAATTCCATGTTTAAGCCTTTTATGTCTTCTACATTTTTTTTTATCTGCGATTGGCTATCAGTAAGTGAAGGTTTTCTATTTCTTTTAGATCTTGGTATTAAAGAGTAACGGGATTCTGGTATTTGACTGTCTTCGGACTCATATACTCGGTTCATTTTGTCAATTTCTGACCATGCTGCAGCAGAGAGTGAGGAACAAGATGGTGGAGACATGGCTGAAGGTTTTGTTTTTACTGAAAGGTGTTCACTCATCTCTTCATCTGTGTCTATTCTAAGAAATTGTAAATTTTCATAGCCAAATGGAAAGTCACATTGTGTGTTTTCACACATTAGCATTTTTTCATTGAAATTGATGAAGAAGAATCTTATCTCTGATGAGCAGATTGGACATGCCTGAAACATAAAATTATTATATGTAGCTTCAAGCCATGTATTCCACATATCTGGTATATGTGTAGAAAAAGAAATTAGTAGTGGAAAGACCTAATATTAATAATTGTTGTAGCCCTGAGTGGGAATTAAACGACGTGCCACTGCCACTACGACGGCCCTTAATCATTTTTTTTTTAGTTCAATAACATTAATATAATAATAACTTTACCAATAGTTTCATCAATAACCAAAAATATATAAATATATACATATATTATACTTACTCTAGAAGTTTCTTCTGCAACAGGAGGAGAGGGAACCATCTCTCTAGGTGTAAGCTTAAATATGAAAAAAATATTACATTAACTTTTAGGCACTTAATAAACTAAACGTGTTGTTTTTAATAATAATAATCACCGAGGATACAGGAAAAGTTACTTGCTCCTCCATAATAAGGTGTATATTATATTGTGACTAATATATTGTTGATATATTATATTTAAATTATTCTCTTATTTAATAAGTAGGTAAGCGATTACAGGCAGTTTTATTTGTTTTGATTAACATAACATGAAACATATGACTTCTGACAATAACGTGACATTTAGAAAATCTTCACATTTCTTTTTTTTGTTATACTTCTCGCTTGATTTATGGAGATATATATCTTTATGTAGATTTATAGATATATATTTATTCATATTAAAATTATATATTTTTTAATATTTTAAAACATTTGTTATAATATTTATTAAAAATATACAAAATAAGATTGATAATTTGTAAATTCTATTTTAAAATTTAAATATTTTGTATGGCAACATTTTTAGGGCGCTTTACAATAAACAACTTTTCTTAAATAATATACATTAAATCATTATTATTTTCTAATAAAAAAAATATTTAAGTTTTTTCTTACCAATAATCTTAAAACAACTATAAGATCAGGTTTTCCATATTCTCTATATTATTTTTATTACATTTTGTGGAGAAATTGAAATGTATTATTATTGCAAATTGTATCTATTATACGTTGTTCGCACTTTCGCAAATATGAATTATGAAAAAATATTCTTGATTTAAAAATTTTGCAAGAAGTTTTGAATCGAATAAATATAATATGTCTAATATTATATTAAGTGATCACCACCAGACTGGATATATGATGGGTATATTCGCTTGACCCCTCCCGTACAAATACAATATTGTCAATAAAGTACGTATTGCCAATAATATTGTGTGGTCGATTATTATAGATTTCTAGAAATTCTGTTTTTGCCGCGGCAATTTCTGTAGATAGAGATAATATTTTTTGAAAATGTGTAACTTTCATCCTCATGTAAATTTTTAAATCACTCTCTGTTAGTAAAATTAGCTTCACGCTGTATTCCGCACACAGCAGGATAGGCAGGGGGAACGTAGAGTTACACTCCGTTCTCCATTTTCCGCCGAATTCTGGAGGCATTGCATGTTCAGTGGCTGAACTCAACGCCGCGCTTTGTCTCGGCACCTGGCGAAGAATGATAAAATAAATTTTAATAAATATTTCATTTCATCGAGTGAGAATCGGACCCAAAGCCTGTCACGTTTACAGTCACACTTTGTGCTTCTGTGCTACAAATGGCCTCTATTGTAGTTCATTAATAATATTGAAATTCTTAAAGTCAATTTTTATTTCTAACCTAGTCTTTGATTAATAATTTTTTATTGCCTTTCTTTGTAAGTAAGTTAAATACAATAACTAAAGCAACGACTTATTGCATTCTAGCTATTTTTGATTTAACACGTTATGCGTACGTGTTAGCGTAGTTGGGGCTATATATTGAACAATATTATTGTCAATATTGTATAGACAATAATATTGTGTGCTTGTGGCTAGCCTTATACAATATACATATTTACAGATGCCTCTATTTGCGTCGGTGGTGAAAAACAAACAAATAATAATTACAGAATCATAAATTCTAATCTGAAACATAAATTAATAGAAAGAAATTAAAGAACAAAGTCGTATATTATAAAAGGACCGTTCACACCTAAACGACTTCCGCCTTCATAAGTCGCATACCAAACCGGCAACGGTATTCAATAAACAGCAATACTGCGTGACGTGACAAAATCACACACCTAAAGTATAATTATAAGTTAAGTTTAACATATATAAATTATCATTCCACACGTTTACTTGGTCGTGTATCAATTGATTGCGTTATAAGTTTATTATAAAATATTGCATAATAATGCCGGCGAAAGCAGTTTGCGTTTTAAACGGAGATATCAGCGGGACAGTGTTCTTTGATCAGAAGGTAAAGTTTTGTTATAATTATTGCTTAACCTTATGACGTAATAAGGGTAAATATGATAAACCCAATATGAAGTGGCTCATAGAAGGATATTCTAGAATGTACTATGTAGAGTTTTTTTTCTATATAAATTAACATAATTTAACTTCTAACGCGATAGGTTGTAGGTCATGATTATAATTATATTAAAGTAATTAACATTTTATAAGCTTATGTCGGTATTAAATGGTATACATTAAGCAACTTATAAAATTACAATAACAATCGAGCGAGATCGAATAAATTACAATCGAACTCTGAAAGATTTTATGTCATATTTACTCAGATAATCCTATTCTATAAAATCATATAAATTAGAAACAGGAAAAGTTAAAAAACACAATTACAGATAAAAATTAAAAAACAGGAAAATTAGTAACAATCTTTATATTTTTATATTTCAGGATACCAAATCCCCAGTTTTGGTATCAGGAGAGGTCAAAGGTCTTTCAAAGGTAATATTTTTATTTATGTTAATTGTTTTGCTATGTAAAAACATATTTCTAGAGAAAAATTGCTGTTATATTTTGACTGTGTTATTTTACACTTTTTTACTTTTTAATTTATTCATGGAGATTGATATATACCAATACCATCATTTTTTATTTAAATTGTTATTTATCTATTATAGAGTTGCACACGTTTTTTATAACTAATAAAATATAATATTTCTGCCATACAATGTACTGACATATAATTAACTATTTTTGTAGTGCGCATGCTTAAAGCAATTCAATTCATTATTATTATTATTTCATTATTTAAGGCTAACTAAGAATTACACCATAATGTTATATAGCCTTTAGCACTCCTGAAGAATATAGCTTTCATATAAAACAAAAAAAGTAAATCTGACCAGTAGCTCCAGAGATCTTAGTATTTAAACAAACAAACTGTTCTGCTTTTTTATATAAACCATTTATCAAGTGAGACTTTAGGCATTATATATTTAAATTGTGCTTATCATTTCAATATAACTAACTATAGTTGCTGAGTGTGTTATAATTCATAGATAATATTTTTTTCATTATCATTCATAGATTATTACTCAAATATGGGCCTTAATTATTTCCATTTAAAAATGTGAGTAAAGTTGACAGTAAGCTAGTACATTATATTCAAAATAACATGTCAATCATGGCCATATCCAAATTAGATAAAATTATTATTTTAATCTGATTTGATAATGAAAGTATTAGACTGGAAATGACATTAAAAATTTTAAATCCCATTGAAATGTACTACACATTTCATACAAAAGGAGTGCGGAAAGATAAGTTTGTCAACTTCAAATTGTACTATCCCTTGACATACGACCAAAAATTGGTATGGAACGAAGCTCAGTAGCTTCACTGTATCCTGCACAAAGTAAGAAGGCATTGCGTGTTGACTAGCGGTACTCAACTTTTCCCTTGTATCAGCAAGAGATTAAAATATAATAGGGCTCGATCCCACTCTGGGGTATGAAATATTCAAATATTTCATACCCCAGAGTGGGATCGAGCCCACAACCGTCACATTTACAGTCGCACCATTGTGCTTCAGCACTACGACAGCCTCAAACATTATTTGACTTCTAGATCAGATTTTACTGTACATTGTAAATGATATACATTCAAAAAACACATCACCTCCTGTCTTTTTTTCAAAGTTGATTAATAAAATATAATACTGTTGAAGTAATTTAAAATGACAACTCAATTATTGACTGATACTCTCTTACTGATAATATTATTCTTAATATTAAAACCGAGTCATAATTACAATTACACAATACATGTCAAATAAATTATCATACAAGGTCAATTGACCTCGCCAATGAAATTTACGTAAGTCATTTGGAATTTGCATAAAACAAAGTAAAAAATGGCTTAGTAATCTTTTTTTTCGCTGGGAAATGCTTTTACGCAGACCATCCTTGCGTAAGATAAATGCGCCCTATGGACGGATTATACTTTGGGACTACCCACTAAAAGCCCAGCGGAAACCCTCCACTAAAATGAGACGATAATAAGTCGTGGCTGTCTAGGGTGTTGGGCTTTCTAGACTTTTGCGCATATTGCACTCGGAAAATCTAAATTAATATTTCTAAATTCAAGTCAATAGCTAACGTCAAGCAAGACAAGAAGAACTCATTGACCGTACTATATAAAAATAATTGTCACAATTATCATCTAAGTCCCTTACACATTTTTTTTGCCTAATAGAAAAAATATAATATAATTTTTAAAAAATAATATAATTTTTTAAAATATAATATAATTTTTAAATATATTACACATATTATTTATTCCATCTCAGGGTAAACATGGCTTCCACGTCCACGAGTTTGGTGACAACACAAATGGCTGCACTTCAGCTGGCCCTCACTTCAATCCCCTCAAAAAGGACCATGGAGGTCCCGACTCCTCAGTCAGACATGTTGGTGACTTGGGGAACATTGAAGCAAGCTGTGATGGTGGCGTTACCCAGGTGATGTTCTAGAAATTTTACTTTCTTTTTATTTTTATTTAGATTTACAGTGTATCCCGCACATAGTAGGGTAGCTTTTTTGTAAGTGAGAATTTTGACAATTTGTAGGAGACCTATTTTTTATAAATAAATAAATCAGCTTCACGCTGTACCCCGCACACAGCAGGGTAGACAGAGGGAACCTTGTGTTAAGACACTCCGTTCCCCACTTTCTGCCGAATTCTGGAGGTATTGCGTGTTGAGTGGCAGAACTCAACGCCGCGCTTAACCTCGACACCAGAGCGAAGAAATGGAAATATAAATTTAAGTAAATATTTCATCTCCTCGAGTGGGGATCGAACCCACAACCAGTCGGTTTTACAGTCACACCTCGTGCCGCTGCGCCACGACTGGCCTATTTTTTATGTTCAAGAATTATTGAAGACTATTTTTTTTTTGTTTATTAGAGTGATAAAAATATGTCAATAGTAACATTTTAAATTATTTCTAATTTGTGCATAATAATTTTGTATTTACATATTTCTTCTTGTACATATTTATCTATGTGGTACATGCATGGATCATGGTTGTGGATTTAAATATTGCTCCTTGTTTAGTAGAATGAAATACCCTAATATATGTAAAAAGAAGAAAAGAGAAATTAACTACTAATAGATTAATAATAATCAGATTTATTTTCGATTTCTTGAAAGATTTTTTTTTATTAATAAACCTCTCAATTTCTTTCAGATAAACATCCAAGACTCACAAATCTCACTATCAGGTGAGAACAGTATCATTGGACGTACTTTAGTAGTGCATGCTGACCCTGATGACCTTGGTATCGGTGGACACGAGCTCAGCAAGACCACAGGTAATGCTGGAGCCAGGATCGCTTGCGGTGTCATAGGACTGGCCAAGATTTAAGGGGTTTTATGGTCCTTTTGCTGTTTTTTGAGGAGATGTAGGTGGATGAAGGCGAACATATAAAATCTGAAAAATGCTTCATTTTTAACAAAAAACATAGTTTTTCTTTGTAAAGTAGATATGTGAAAGTATATGTGTTAATAGTGCTATCTGTTCAAAGCTCTACAAAGATTTAATAAAATCAATGTTAAGCCTTTGTGTTCATTTGAAAATCTGAAATTTATATGTCACCTTCATCTATGCACATGTTGAAATTCATATATACCTATATTTTCAAAATTATCATTCAGCCTGTTATATTATAAATATAAAATAATATTCTATATTGGCAATACTGTTTCAAAAGTTAGTAAAAAAAGCTTGTTATTATTTAAATGTTTGAAAAAATATTCCCAGTGTATTCTAAATGTAGTATCTACGATGTATCTCCTTATGTTATCATTCCTTATAAGTGGGTGTGGGAATGTCGATTTATAGAATAAAGCTTGTTTTTGTTTATTCAATAAATTATTATAGCTGACATTGTGTTTTATTTGTTTTTTTTTATTATTAAAATATATGTAATTTCAAAGAGTAATACATAACTGACTGCGGATAGTGAGTTACATTAAAACAATTAACCCTTTGTACTACGTATGTAAATGTTTTTGTGATTACACTGTACTCGGATTATTATTTTATAAACTCGTCTGAGCAAAATGAATAGAAAAATAAATTAAAAAAACTAAAATCGCTCAATGTTAAAAAAATATGAGATGTTTTTTTTATCTTATTTGCACAGATGTTCATTCAAATTAAATATAATTATTTATTATTATTATAACATTAGAAGTAGGTAACTAATAAAAAAAACTTAGAAAAACACCACAAAAAAAGAGAAATAAATAACATCTAACACTATAATAAATTTGTACACAATTTGATAAAATTATGTTTTATAGTGTTGTACTGTGTGGTGCCGTACGAAGCAGTCACCATATATGTAGTCCAGGCTTATGGGTGCAAGTGTCACAAATATACCTAGTTTCCCGCCTGCCGCCATGTACTTTGCGGTTAGAACATGCCGCACAGTCTTTTTTTCTTCCTCTTCGTAAAATATGAAGCTTACCATCTAGCCGCTCTTCTATCGCCCAATATTAATATCTCCTACGTCAATCTTCGATTATTCCATATATTTATCCAATCTCTAGATTGGATAAATATATGAGATAGATTATTAATATTGGGCATATATCTATTGATGATGGTCAGCCAGAAGTTTTAGACCCCTGTCGAAGTTTTTTGTCAGCCCGTCAACTAATTCTCGAACAAACTTTAGATGTATCATAGGTTTTTTGTTTTGGCCTCGTTGTGAAATTTTATATAATAAATAAGCATTGACACTGGACTAGGGGTCGCAATATCGGACCATTCAAGCAAAACCGGGATTTTCGATATCGACTTCAGAAAAATCCCGGGATCCCGGTTTTTTCGATATTTTCGAAATTTGACAAAATTTGTAATTTTTCGTTTCTTATTTTTACAGCTAAGTTAGGAGGGTATTTTTAGGAAAGTAGTTAATTAAATTATATTTACTAAATAAAACAATTTTTAATTATAATAAACAGTTTAATAATCAATATATCGTATTTTCTCGTTGTGCGTCGTTGTTGCAAGCTGTTCTTGCCCGCGACGCGCAACGAGAAAATACGATATTCGTGCGCTTGTTGGTCGGGCCGTAAAATTCCGAGTTTTGAGGAAAACTCATCGCTTACTTTTGCCGATGTATGTTTTTTATATATCTTAAAGAAGAGAAGAGATGTGCTAATATATTTACCCTTTATTTACTTAGTTTCTATATATTTTACGTATATAATGAGCGTATGTATAAGAATTTGTGTATGTATGTGTGTATATTTATTTATTTGTTTGTTTATATATTTAGTTACTTTTCGCGTCACTTTAAACCGCATTATGCAGGCACTTTTTATTATATCCTTCCGGAATCTCGTTGCCTGGAAGAGATCACTTGTAGTAGTGATAACCGCCTTTGTGCATTTTGTCTTAAGAATTTACTCTATTGTATCTTTCAAGTGTATAATAAAGACTTTTATCTATTTAACTATCTTTATAGTGTTGAGACATTTTCGTTGCCTACTTTCCGCCGAAAATCTTTTTGCACCGATACCAGAGCGAGAAAAGGAAAATATTAAATATTTGATTTCCTCGAATGTCTGCGCCGTGAATGGTCTCTGTGCATACATAGCACACACATATTAGTTTATAAAAATCGATAAAATAAGAAAATATAATAGGACAAACAATGTAGTGATAGCAAAATAAAGTAACCTAAAAATGACCGTTAGATCAGTAATAGCGCAGGGGCATGAAGTGCGACTGTAAAAGCGACTGGTTCTGGGTTCGATCCCCATTCGGGGAAATTAAATATTTATTTAAATTTATATTTTCATTTCTTCGTTTTCGTGTCGAGTCCGCTACTCAACACGTAATGCCTCCAGAATTTGGCGGAAAGTGGGGAACCCAGTGTCTTAATACTGGGTTCCCTCTGCCTATCCTGCTGTGTGTGGGATACAGCGTGAATGATTTATAATCAATTATTAAATTAAAATTGTGGCTATGATCAGGCCAAACCGAGGGCGTATTGTACTATAAAAAGAAATATTATGTCGCTAGCCATGTGTTATTTGTTATTTTATTATTCATTCTATTTACAATGTTATTTTAGCAAGACAGTTAAATACAGTCTGTTTGTTTTTATTAATATTAGACTAAATTGAAATAAATTAAAACTTTATACTATATAAATATATATAATTAATGGCCTTATATCAACGCTGCCGAACTGCTTTTATGCGACACAAAAGTATCGAACCGTAAACTATACTATGCTGCTTAAGAAAATCTACAATTATAAATATTTTTAATTGACAATTTATTTTAAAAAAAATGCAAAGAGAGAGTTTAACAAAAACTTTCATGTAATTATTTTAAATACAGAATACAGCTATCTTTATTGAACATTATAACACAGACCGCAAATATACAATTTTATGTATATTTATGAGTTCTTCCATATTCTATATTAGGTTTTGTAGGGAGTCAGGATTGGGATTAATCTTAATTTGAATATCAATTGTGTGTACCTTGTAAATACCTTGTAAATTGGTGATTTCTCAAAGTTTTACATAAAAAGAGAAACGAGCAAAAAACATTGTCTTTGTTCTTTTTAGATTGATGCTTAATAAGTTTATTTTTAAGATTTTAGGCAAGAGGCCAGTCGTGGCGCAGTGACACGAAGTGTGATTGTAAAACCGACTGGTTGTGGGTTCGATCCCCACTCGAGGAGATGAAATATTTACTTAAATTTATATTTCCATTTCTTCGCTCTGGTGTCGAGGTTAAGCGCGGCGTTGAGTTCTGCCACTCAACACGCAATGCCTCCAGAATTCGGCAGAAAGTGGGGAACGGAGTGTCTTAACACTAGGTTCCCTCTGCCTACCCTGCTGTGTGCGGGATACAGCGTGAAGCTGATTTTATTATGCAATTTTATAGAATAGAAAAAAAAATTGGTTTTTTCAATCTGGTTGTAGAAAGTGTCGCATTAGTATTTAAGATTGATCTCAAAAATTCGTCATAATATGTTGATATCGTAGTGTCATTTCATTGAAATATCTATGTATACTTTGTGAAGTGTCAATGAAGTGTATAGGTAAAAAATAAAATAAAACAAAAAACAATCCTGTACATAGTACCTATAAAAATATGAAAGTCCTTTATTTGCTAATTACAAAGCACTCAAGCATAAATAATAATTTAATTAGATTGTTTCGTAATTATGAAATTAAAAAATAATTGACTAAACAGTAACTTTCATTCAAACGACGTTACTGTTTATTTATTTATTCTTTTATGCTTGTTTAATCCAGATCCATATTAATATTATTGAGTAAATATTTTAAAACAGTATTTTTATTCTAATTCTTATATTTTTCAATCATGGGTGACGAATATTATTTGTAAGTATTAATGTAAAATAATATAAGATATTAGAACAAGTAAACACTTATTTTTATAAGTGCTGACTATTTCCATATTATTATATTAATTTCCTATTTTACTTAAATTATTATTTTAAATAGATATATGTATGTTAGATAATTAAATACTAAAGGTTTACAAAGATAAATACAGGAAACTATTATGCATATCTATTATGAAAAATGGTCAATCTAGCCTTATTATCTGGTTCAATCTAACTTGATTGCATTTATTCAGACACGTAAAGTAAGCAAAGAAATATATGAGTTAAATGCTCTTTGATTTGAATTTGTATACGTAACATTACTTACCATAGCTACAATTTTTTAAAGTAGATATCAAAACGATCAACTGAATTCAATTTACTAAATTGAACTGGCTTCTTGACAATGAAAATGACAAATGAAAATAGAAAAGAAAAGTTAGGTCAAACTTGGCCCACGAGATTATTGACATAATCAATAACCGTACCTATAATTTATAATTATTTCAATTAGCTGTTTTGTAGCGAAACTGTAATGCTTCAAGTACAAAGGACAATAATACTTGAACTTGTGCATACCGTAGGAATACCTGTTGTGTTGTGAAATTAAAACTTAAATATCCTAATTTCCTAATTGTAGTGATAAAAGTTATATATTATAAGCAAAATAACAATAAATAAAATGACATAGGTATATACGGGAATTGTGCTTAAGATGACATACTTTTTCTTTCAAGACAAATATTTGAAATAAATGAAGTCATGTGAGATCAGGACATTGCGTATATTATCATATATATCATAGCGGCCCGCCCACGGCTTCGCCCGCTTAAAATACATGATTATTGATTTAAGCAGAATTGATTGACAACTATAATAAAATAAAATAAATAAATAAATCAGCTTCACGCTGTATCCCGCACACAGCAGGGTAGGCAGAGGGAACCTAGTGTTAAGACACTCCGTTCCCCACTTTCTGCCGAATTCTGGAGTCATTGCTTGTTGAGTGGCAGAACTCAACGCCGCGCTTAACCTCGCCACCAGAACGAAGAAATGGAAATATAAATTTACACATTTTTACACATTAAATAGACAAAATATTTTTACTGTCTTATTATATATAGAGATAATTTACGAAAGTATTGTAGTTTCAGAACAATCAAAGCAACTTAAAATTAAAAAACAAACATAAATCGTACTTAGGTCGACCGGTGTAAGACGACATACCTATAGGGTAAGATGACATAGTCGTCATAACCTGCGATCCACTGACTTTTTTGTTCACACGTGACTTTCCTGTAGAAGTAGACTTTAGCAATGGAGAAATTTCATTAAGTACGCTCTTCTCTTCTGGCTTCTTAATCGATCCTATTTATAAGTGTAAGATGACATAGTATGCCATCTTATACTCACGTTTTGTATGTCATCTTACCCAATAGATATGTGAATTTAATTGTAACAGTTGTGACAAAAGTTTATAGGTGAGAATGCGCTTTTAGCGTTAGTTGTGTCATATAATAAGCCTATTTTACATTAAAAATTACTTCAAATAGAAAATCCTTACCTTACGTGTATTTTCACCACCAAGCAAAAGCGAAAGAAAAATTTTCTGCTATTCAAAATTACGAAAACATGAATTACTTGCCAACCTGCGTTTACCTTCCGTCATAATGAATTTGAATACTAGCGATATCCGAAGACACTCTCTAAAACGTCATAAGATCACACTTAGCGCAAATATTTAAATCAATATTGGCAGTGTGTCATCTTATCTTCGTATGCCATCTTAAGCACAATTCCCCTATTTCAATATATATATAAGTTTATTTAATCTATTTGTATAAAAATAAATCGTCAAAATGTATGTACGCTCATAACATGTGTACAAATACACCAAATCGGATAATTCTTTTTATTCATATTCCTTATTGTTAGGACAAGGTTTGTATAAAAGAATATAATAAAAAAAACTATATTTTTTTAACTAGGAATTTATATTGTGTAGGTACACATATGTAATTATTCTATAAGCGGCTTTTAAACATCTGGACCGATTAAGTTAGAACATTTGGATTGATTATTTCAAATTTCAATAATGCGCAGAAGAAGTTTCACCTGATATTATTATTTTAACAAAAAAAAATGCAGTTCATAAATTTCTAACGTAGAGCTCAAAGAGACCATTTTAACTTTATAAATACGGAAACTTAAAGGTTAAAACAAATGACAACTAAGGCAGTTGTCATTGTCAGAGAGCTACAAAAGTTACATACATTTATTATATTACTTTCATAATATTATAAGCAATTAAGCAAGAGCTACTTGTTTATTCCCGACTGCTAAGGAAGGGTTATGTTTTTCGCGCGTATCTTGTATGTATGTAATATTCTTTATTACCTCGTATCTCCAGAACCGCTGAACGGATTTACATATTTGAGGTGTCGTTAGATTCGTATTAGCAGCCCAAGTGTTCTTAGATAGGTGACGTTAATAAAAAATAATCATGGCGGCTGTGGTACGCCATTAGACGTAGTGTTAAAATTGTTTCGTTTCGAATACTACAATATGGGTATCAAATTAAAGAGCTCAATTTCAGGATTTCAAAAAGGTATATCATAATTATCATTACCATAATAAATTCTAACAAAAAATTGAAAAATAAAAAATATTTGAAAAAACAAAAACCCCGACTGCATAAAACTAAAAAGAAAATAAACAAGTCCAATAGTTTATTGGGATTAACAGTCGGGACCTTTTTAAATTATGCGAGGTTCCTGGTAAAGATTTTTTTGATTGAAGACTTACTTATAGGTCCCGACTGTTAATCCTAATAAACTATTGGACTTGTTTATTTTCTTTTTAGTTTTATGCAGTCGGGGTTTTTGTTTTTACAAATATTTTTTATCTTTATTCTCTTCAAATTTTGTGATTTTAACAAGGACACAAATTAAATCCTTTTAAAAATATATGGTACTTTATTTACTACTAGCGGCTCGCCCACGGCTTCGCCCGCTTAAAATACATGACTTCTTTCAAATGACGATAACTTTTTTTTTAATGAACCGATTTTGATGAAGTAAACTTTAGTACTTAAGTTGAGTTAAAACAAAGCAATTGGTGAAATTTTCAAATCGGTTCAGTACTTTCAGAGAAAAATGTGGACAAAAATATGTCGACAGACAGACAGACAGACAAGAAATTAAAAAAAAATCTTTTTGCTTTCTATTATTCTTTTTAAGTGTCCCTCTATCCGTTTCAGTCAAAATTACTAAATGTACAGACAAAATATTTTTACGCTCTTATTATACAGGGTGGAAGAGGCAGCGCTCCATTTACGGAAACAGCATATAGGGTAAAATATTTCAAACCGGTATAGGTTTAATCAAGATGTCTCAACAGTTTGGACGTAGGATTTTTTTTTTCATTTCACGATTTTTATCCATACCTGTATTTCGTGTGACGCGATTACGTATAGATCCCAATAACATAAACACTTACTATTACAAAAATACTACTAAAGGTAACTAATACTATTAAACAACTTTGAACTTTATCGCTAATACATACGACTCGATTTCCTTTGATAGGTTTATGTGTGCGTGCGTCATCCTTACAAATGGCGTTTTGTTTTAAAATGACAATTTTATTATTTATTTTGTTTGAAAAAAAAACTTTTTCATTTTTGGGAATTTATTTTTTTCTGAATTATATTAGGCTTTTATAGAGTAGTTAAAACTGTGGTCTCATTTAATGTGGTGCTGACACTTCCACCCTGTATATAGAGATGAAATATAAATTATTAATTTAAAATCACAATAAATAAAAAACTTTTTTTCCAAATAGGACAACGTCCTCTAGTTAAAAAAATTAAATCAGCTTCACGTTGTATCCCGCACACAACAGTGTAGGTAGAAGGAACCTAGTTTTAAGACACTCCGTTCCCAACATTCTACCGAATTGTCGAGGCGTAGCGTCCTAAGTGCTGGAACTCAACGCCACGCTTTGCAGAAGAGCGAAGAAATGAAAATATACATTTTAATAAATATTATTTTTTCTTGAATCTTTCTTTTTCTTTGAATTCTTCGAACCCACATCCAGTCGCATTTACAGTCACACTCTGTGCCCCTGCGCCACGACTGGCCTCAAATTAATTAATAAAATAAAACTCTTTTTTCTCAGACAGCCGCCATTAAACCAAAAGTTTTATCGTTATATTGCTAATATGATGAGCATTGCTACGGTTGGCAATCGAACAATGTGGGGTTACGCAACATATCCTAAAATGTTTATCTTTATAAACATAGTTGCGATTATATTTGCACCAACAATAATAGTATCGGAAATTGCATATCTATGTGTCAATTTCACTAAACTGGATTTTGAGATTTTAACTATTTCATTCTCCATTATACCCACTACAGTGCTAGCAAACGTAAGTATTTGGAATGTTGTTAAAAAAAATAATAAAACACGCTTACTGTTCCATCAGTATCAGTCACGGATTTGGTGGGCCAGTAACGCCCAATATTAATAATCTATCTCCTACGTCAATCTTCGATTGTTCCATATATCTATCCAATCTCTAGATTGGATAGATATATGGAACAATCGAAGATTGACGTAGGAGATAGATTATTAATATCAGGCGTAAGAGGACAGGTCGACGTCACCAACAAAAACTAATGAACTCAATATGTCACTTTTGACATTTTTAGTTTATTACTTTTTCTGGTTGGCGAAGCGAAGTTTTAGTAATTATTCCAGAACTCTCTCACCTTCGAGCTCCATCATGAAACTAGTTCGATGGTATCGCATTATTTGTATAGTCCGTCAAAACTCTTATTGATAATCGGAGGTACTCGCGTAAAATTGCGCAGAATACGTATGCGCAGAAAACGTTCGATCAGTGTTACCCTGTTATGTTGTTTTACCCCACGCTTAGCAAATCATAATTAAATGATAATTAAAATATCTGATCATCTTTATGTTCTAGTAAATTATACAAAACGAAAATTTTATGAGGATATTTAAATATTGAAAAAAAAATCAGCAGTTTCATTCATCATTGTCGAGAATAAAATCGAGACTAGCCCGAAAAGTATTTTTTTTTAAGTAATGAACAGGAGTCATTTCAAACTAAACTAAAATAAACTTCTGCTTATATAACTAATGAAACATGATATTTATGTATATATTATATACACCTATGTACAACATAAATATTCAGTATGCGTAATACACAGTACTATACAATATGGATAAAGAAATATCTGGCAATATTTAAACTTCTTAAAGATTATATTAAAAAAAATATTGGGTAAATTATAAAAATCAATTTTGAGGTACAAAAAATGAAAGTCTGGTATCCCTTTGCCATATCGTGTTACTTTGCGTCAGTGTGACCGCTACGTCCTTACAGAAAATTCGTACCCACACATCTTTATAAGTACAATCGAGCTCATATATATATGGTTCAAACAAAAATATAATTAATTGTAAACAAAAATGCCTTTTACCGTTTTGATTGCTTGCTTTTTTATAAATGTTTTAAATGACACGATAATAAATATTTTTTTATTTGAATTTTTTTGATTGAATTGATGACGATATCATTTATTACCTTAATTAATTTATTAAGACCTCGACTGATTGATTTTATTTTCATTTTATTGCTAATTATTTATTAAATTAATTAATTATGTAAATTAACACTGTAGCTGAACGCCATTCCTTTTAATTTTTGCTTTTATATTTAATATTTTATTTATTTAAACTTTATTTCTTACAATATTTTTTGCATGTATTATAAATTTTATTATTTTATGTAAAACCATATTAAAGTTACTTTTTCAATTTTACTTTTTTATTCAATTTGGATTGATGAAGAAATGTAATAATTACAATTCAGTACTTTATTTAATTTTTAAATTTGCTTATCCATAACTTGATTTTGCATGTTGCTTAATCTAACACACTAATTATTATAATATTACTAGACAAATATGCTTTACTGCGCCATTTTGTATGTACGACGCTATCATATGATAATATATTCATATTTAATAGTAATGAACGGACAGAGTTGCGCTCGACTGTACCGTAGTGATGTGGCCGCCCGCTCTCACGCCGCACCGACTCCCCGCGAGCCCGAGCGGGGAATCGGTGCGGCGTGAGAGGGCGTTTATGTGCAGATATCGAAATATGCGTTCTGCGCAATTCTACTGCGCGTGCTTCCCATATGCAATAACGGTTATGTCGGACTATATTACTGATCTACGTATTATCGATAAGTAGATAAAATAATTAAAAATAGGTCGAAAGGTTCATTCTTAAATTTTATTACATAAGTAGTAGTTAGTTACAAGTCAACATAATAAAATAGTGTAATTAAGAAAAAATCAGTATCCCGCACACAGCACGGTAGGCAGAGGGAACCTAGTGTAAGATACACCATCCTTCTCTTTCTGCCAAATTGTAAAGGCATTCGTGTTAAGTGGCGGAATTCAACGCCGCGCTATACCTCGACACCAGAGCGAAGAAATGCGAAAAATAGAAAATAAAAATATAAATCAAAATAAATCAGCTTCACTTTCTGCCGAATTCTCGAGGCATTGCGTGTTGAGTGGCAGAACTCAATGCCGCTTGACCTGGACACCAAAGAAATGGAAATATAAAATATTTTATCTCCTCAAGTGGGGATCGAACCCACAAACTGTCGGTTTTACAATCACACTTAATGCCATCGCGCCACGAGTATTGCTATTGTACTATTATTGCTAATTTCGTAAATTGTTTACAGGTCGACATATTTTTTTCTAAAACTAAAACTTACTTCCATTTGTCACGCAATTTATTATCAAAAATTCATTTATATAATATCTACAAATATAACAAAACAGAATTTGTAAAAAAGGTAAGAAATTTACAATATGACATCTATATGTACCTGTATATGGTCGCTTATAGTACTAAATATAAAATTCCTAGGTCACCTAGGTGACCTAGGAATTTTATACCCACCTAACCCAAGCAGTCACGAAAATGCTGATCTTTCATAAACCTTAATATGTCAATAACCGTATTTTTTTAATTTTATAAGCTCAAGGTTTAACAAATGTGCTAAATTTCATGCGTATAGACTAATTGGATTACGGTTTATAAAGGACTATAAAGTAGCTTAAAATGGCTCTCGTAATGTTACAAGAACCATGTTAAGCTACTTTATAAAATTACAAGAACCATTTTAAGCTACTTTGTAAAATTACAAGAACCATTTTAAGCTACTTTGTAAAATCACAAGAACCATTTTAAGCTACTTTGTAAAATTACAAGAACCATTTTAAGCTACTTTGTAAAATTACAAGAACCATTTTAACCCGTAATCTAATTAGTGTATGTGCATTAGTAAAAAACTGGAAACGTGCAATGTGCATTTACACATTGCTTGTTTCCTGCTTTTTATTTATCTGGACACGGTTGAGCGTGGCTTGATGCACACTTATAGCGACTATAAATATATGATTTAGATAATTTACTTTGTGGAATGAGGAATATTTCTGTCATTTATAATTTTTTTACCCTAACAACTTACGAAACTTCCAAGTGGTCCTTATTTGCAAAAAAATATATAATTCCCCAGCCTGTTGTACTACTTAACTAAACATATCTACTAAAGTAATATTAGATAAGTGAATAAATATATTTTTTCCTCTTTTTTTAGCTTCACGCTATATCCCGCATATAGCAGGGTAGGCAGAGGGAACCTATTGTTAAGATATTCCGTTCTCCACTTTCCGGCGATTTTTTGAGGCATTGCGTGTTGAGTGGCAGAACTAAACGCCGCTCTTTGCCTCGTTACCATAGCAAAGAAATGAAAACATTAATAAATAATAATTTGTTCCCCCAGTGGGGATCGAACTCACAACTCCACTGTCGCTTTTACAATCACATAAACTTGTGCCAATGTGCAACAACGGGTTGAACAAATAATAAATATAAATAATATAGTATAGAGTAGTGAAGGATTATCTATGTTTTATGTATTTTTGCAACAAAGGAGAATTTCATAGAAATGAAAATTAATCAGTTTTATAGATAAATGCATAAAGATGAATTTATGTAAAAGTTAATAAACCAACCTAAAGAATATCAAAAATAATAAAAGTTAAATAAAGAAAAGTAAACTTATTATATGAGTCATTTGACAAATATGTATTTTCAAAATCGTTTTATTTTTAGGGTTCCGTAATTTATAAGGAAAAAGGAACCCTTTTAAGATCACTCTGTTGTCCGTCTGTCTCTCTGTCACTCTGTCTGTCTGTACAAACGCTTGGAGACATCGATTCGAAATTCAAACCATATACTCATATCTACGGCCCCACGATTTCCTGACAAAAAATATTTGGCCTTTTATATAAAAAAAATCGTATATTTCGACACTATATAGGGAATCAAAATTCATCAGGGTACTTCTGGCTAACCTAGAATTATAAAATTTGGCAGCTAGCATCTGCAGGTAGTACTTGCTCAGCTCATTTATGGTTAAATCCTAAAAAAATAAAAGCCTTAAATAGCAAAAAACGCGTATTTCGACACTATAAAGGAAATCAAAATTAATAGGGTACTTCCGGTTAGCCTAGAATTATAAAATTTGGCAGTTAGCATCTACAGGTACTAGTTCAGGAAAAAAATTGAATGAAAATATCATGTAACAGAAGGAAATCTTAAAAATCAATGTTTATTTTAGCTGTTTATCAACGTGTTTCAAAAAATATTTAATGAATTTTGATTATAATTAGTTGATTAGTGCAGTAATGGTTCAAGCCTATTTCGGCCATTCTCCTTTATAAATACATGACCTAGAAATATTTTTCGTTCTCAACATGTCTGTCTTTTGCCAGTTTAGTATTATTATAGTAATAAAAAAAAAAACAAATAAATTACCTATTATGAAAATAAAAAAATCATAACAGTATTAACATTATTTACATATAATTATCTATATCTTAATCAATATTATTACAGAAACTTATTTTCGCCGAAAAATCAATTCGTATATCATCTTATTATTTCATATGTTTTTGTCTCGCAAACTGGTTATCGTGGGTCACTATGCCGGCACTGAATAATTATAACAACAAAGAAGCAATTTTGAACCATACAGTACAACTTCAAACTTGTGTTTTCTTGTGGTTGCCTTGCGATTATAGATACGATTTTAATAACTGGATTATTGTTCATGCCATTAATAGCTATATAGTTATTGCTGGAGCTTCTGCAATTATGATATACCAAGCTATATTTTACATGTTTGCTTACAATTTACTCGGCCATATTGCAATTTTAAAAAAGAAAATTAAAACTGAATTCAAGGACGACTTAACAGACAACCAAGTACATTTTAAGCTTGTTGAAATAATAAAATACCATAATTTTATATGGCAGTAAGTAGAAAAAAATATCAATATACAAATGTATTTTAAAAAGGTTTGTCGCAAAGTGATTAATACAAAGCCTGCATTTTCTTATTCATCAGGGTCTTTAAAGATTTACAAACCGCTTTTGGTGTTAATGTCGCCGCAAATTATTTACAAAGTCTTGTTAGCAACAGTATATTACTTTTCCAACTGATGTATGGGGTAAGAAAATAAATTGATTAATTTTACAAGTATTTCTACCATATTGAGTCTATATAATACGAGTACTTACCATATATTTTTAGGGAAAAGAAAATTTATTACAATATTTAACAATGGTAATGGCATATGCAGGTGGACCCATTATGCTGTCCGTTGTGATAGAAGAACTAAGAAGAAGGGTTAGTAAATTCTTTATAGAATTAAATAAAACTATCTAACGCGCTTTAAGGAAATGTGTGACTGTTGATGCAACAAACGCCAAACGTTCTTTGCATAAAAAACATAAGTAATCATTAAAGATTTAATTATTAATTACTTGTCCGTCTGTCTAGACCATTTTTCTTAAGATGCAGCGAAAATATCAAGCGAAATTAATATCAAATACTCTTACAGTCCCTCCGAGCAGAAACAAAAACTACTAAGTCAACACAACCAAAAAATACGAGTGGTTACGCTCCATTTTATCGCATCTCGTTTGAAATCCGCCGCCTAATCAAAATTTAAAGAGTAGTAGGTAGCAAAATTTAAAGGTACTTCCCGTTGACCAAAAATTTTGAAATTTAGCCAAAAGTGATAACTTGAAATACAATCAAATCAAAATAATCCGAAAATTGGTCACCGCAGGAAAAATAGGACAAACTTATACTCGTAGTTAGTAAAGTAAAGTAATACAAAATTAGTGCATATGCCCGTTAACTCAAGTTTGTAAATTTATAAGTTATAGTATTAAGCAACTGTCGTACAGAACCTCCTGGGGTCGAATCTAACTTGCAGTTAATACAGATAGACTTACGTTTGACCGCGTCAAAAGCCTGATGTTAAGCGTTGATGCAAATGTCGATGATTTTCAATCAGAGGCAGTGAGTCGAAGAGTAGCATTGACTTCTCCCACTTTATATCTAACATGTTATTAAATTATATAAATAATCAAGCACGTAGTGACATATTACTGATTCGCCGTCTACACCACATATTGGTTAAATACAAAAAATATTAATAATAATAATTAGTTAATATTATTACTGTTACAGACATATGATTTATCTGATTTGTTATACGCAATTCCATGGGAGAATATGTCTATACCGAATCAAAAGACAGTACTGTTAATGTTACAAAAAATGCAAATTGTTATGGATTTTAAAGCCTTCGGTGGTATAAGCGCTGGCGTTGCACCAATGATATCCGTAAGTATAAGTAGAATTAAAGAAATATTATAAATGCCCTCGTCCTTCTAGAATATGCATATCCTTTATTCATGTTCACATTTTATTGCTTGTGGAGGAAAAATAGAGAAATTATACCTGTCTGGTATTCGCTCCTGGATATATGGGTACGTGACCCTGAATCTTCGAGCTACCACTGTCATAGGAAAATCCTATCTACGAAAGTGATGGCCAACCCCCCTTTCAATTTCCCTTTCTACCTGTACTAGCCCTCCTGTTTTACCGGCCTTATTCAAAGCTGTGGAAACATATGAACGTGTTAACGGTAATTTTGGACATGATTTTCGCAATACGGAGATAGAAAATATTCTAAATATGTACCTGTATTGCCATTGTAAATACATTCTTTTAAAATAATCCAATATCCTCTTGTCAATAATATTAACTTCTAAAAAGAAAGTAGCTAAAAACGTAAGCCGTGCGTGCGTGCGTGCGCGTGTGTGTGTGTGTGTGTGAATTTGTGTATGCGTATAGGCATATGTTGCAAAAAAGGATGTGAAATGAAGTACTTAAAAAAAATTATTATACTAATTGGTATGGTGATGAAGATATGTATTAAGATTATAATTGTACTTTACATTTAATCTTATACGTATATTTTACTCCAATCCAATAAAAAGAAAAAAAATGTCAAAATTGCTCGGTTGTTATCTTTAGTAAAAATATTATATGTACTGTTTTACAGATACTAAAAACAACATTTTCATATTATGTGATGCTGAAATCTACAAGAGAATAGACGAAAAAACCTGGAGAAATTTAAGATATAATCATAATATTTTTTACTACAAATACTAGTTTTCTCTAAACTGCTTATTACTTTTACAATTATTCACGATACAATTTCTTAATAGTAAACTATTGTTAAAATATATTATGTCCATTATGAACCCTATGCAAAGAATGGTTTTTCCAATTGCACCAAACCATCAATAATGTAAGAACTATTCAAGTAATGGTAAGGAAGAATTAAAGAAGCGCAAAGAGTAACTACCTTATAATTAAAGCTTACTCTAAAGAAATTAATCAAGATACCTCAACAGTTTAGACGTGAGATTTTTTTTTCATTTAACGATGTTTATCCATACTGTATTTCGTGTGACGAAGTAACAAATAGATATCAATCACGTAAACACCTACTACTATAAAACTCATACACTTTTCACTCTCAAACAACATATTAGAAGGACAATAAGATATCTCTCGTTCTATTTTACGCAATTCAACATCGCCGCCATTACTTACAGCTCGAGTTTTTGAATAAGACGTGTGCGGCGTTATCGCTTTGATAGTAGACTAGATCCCAGACCCCCCAGACCTACATCATTTTAGCAAAGCTGGAATTTTTAGCATTATTAGTCCAATACGTAGTGAGGACGGTATGCGTATTCGTTAACTTGAAAGTGGGGACCTTTCAGAGGTAGCTCATACTAAAAGTACCTAAAAACCATGCCCATCTACGTTAAAGTAGAAAGGCTCGTATTCATCAATATATAATCTATCTATAATGAGCATCGACATAGTACCTTAAATAATATATGTAAAATTTAGACTTGCTAGTATGACGTAGTTTGCCTCAATTTTTAACAACCTTTAGGGCGTCTGGCGGGAGCAAAGCCCCACGTAAAGGCGCTGGCAATAATGAATATATATTTTTTACAATATTCTTAATACCATATTTAAGTACGAGGATTTCTACTTCAACGTAGGTGGGCATGGTTTTTAGGTACCTTTAGTTTGAGCTACCTCTGAAAGGTCCCCATTTTCAAGTTAGTGAGTACGCATACCGTCCTCACTACGTATTGGACTAATAATGTTAAAAATTCCAGCTTTGCTAAAATGACGTAGGTCTGGAGGTCTGGACTCTTGGGCTATTAGGGTTTTGTAACATTATTCACATGCAAATTGAGATTATATCTGTTATTTTGCTATTTTTGACCGTCACTTGACATCACATTATGTAAAACAATTAACAATTTTTAGATTTCGTATTTTACAAATATCTTATTTTTAAGTGCATTTATAAATTATCAACTATTGATATTTGAAATTGGAAATACTTGAGTAATAAAATCAAATTATAATTTCTGAAAATATAATTATAGTTTTCTGGTGTTATATTATTTTTAACCTCTCCTTATATTTTTTTACTTATTAAAAATATTTTTTTTTAAAAATAGATTAATAAAATTATTAAATATCTTTTATTAAGGTCGTTTTGAACTGATAAATTTACTTGACTTATAGTCATTAAATTATTTATTTTATTGGTATTCTTTTTAAAAAAGATAAAGTTATGGAAAAAACTGAATATCACAACTGATTTTACTAAAATTATAATATTTTGTTTTATTTTTAAAATATCAAACAAATTGTGCCAAAAACACAAAAATTATGATTTGGTGAACTTAATATTTGATTTTATTTCATTTACAATTTTAAATAATTAGTAGATCATTTTAAATTTATTTGCAACAAAATTAGTAAAGAACAAATGTAAAAATGTTATTTGAGAAATACTAAATATAAAATATATTTAGTAAATAAAATAATTTTAAAAGTGTTAAATGATAATTAACCTAAAAAAAATAAAAAACGTATTAAATGTTATTTAGAAAAAAAAACCAAACAAACAACAAGAACAAAAAAGACGACATAAGTCTGTGGCGACTAAAAACACATTTTAATGCAATAGTCGTGTCAGTCGAATTTACAGTTCTATTTTGTGCTCCCGCGCCACGACTGGTATCCAATTTTCTTCAAGATTCTGAATATTTGCTAAATCACTCAAAATCACAGCAGATACATACGGGACCAATGGATAGGTACTGAGGTCCCTTACCCATATATGTACATATATATACCATTTTAGAACTGACTCTTTTTAATTTTTTAAACTACATACATTAAACAATTACTATGGCTATAATATTTTTTTAGAAAATGTATAAAAATGTAGAACGTAGCGGGACTCGCACTCGCGCCTCCTGAAAACCGACCAACTAAGTCATACGTTCTCATCGTGCTACTTAAAAATTTTTATACGCTTCTTACAACTTATTTATGTTGTTAGCATCTCTGTAGGGAGATTTTTACAAATTTCCGCTACCCAAAGATAATTACTAAGAATTATCGTCTGGCAAGAGAGAATGCTATTTATTAAATATTTTTTAAACATTTTTAGTGTTATTCCACACTTAGGAAAGAAAAATACTTATTTAAAAAATGTATTAAAATATATAAAAATCCCGAGTCGATCCCAAAAATCCCAATTGAAAATTCGAGTCCCGCTACGTTCAAATTTTTATCGATATTTTACTGGAATTACATTGAACATCATGGTAGAAACCAAAAAGGTTGTAATTAATAGGGCCAGACTCTAAAGATATATCTCTAGAGCAGTAGTTCCCAAAAAGTGGTCCGCGGACCACCAGTGGTCCGCAGAAAGCTAAATATGGTCCGCGAACGATTTTAATTTTATAACTGGGGATCGTGAGGCGAAGTTTACCACAGTAAATTTTTATTATACCTACATGCAAAGTGGTCCCTGCTCCCAAGAATGATATAAAAGTGGTCCTTGATCAAGAAAAGGTTGGGAACCCCTGCTCTAGAGAGATATTAGAAAATTACACGGTGAAATGTAACGAAACCGCCACATATTTGACAGCGATGGGCGAAATTCTACAAGAAGATGTATGACGCCTACGACACAAGTAATACATAGTTATATCAGAGTCTTGTTGTAGCTGATGGTATAAACAGTATACCAAGTCTAAAATGCTAAGACAGCGCAAGTAGATAAATTTACCGTCGAGTAAATATGTACAATTAAATATGGCAGGTTCCTCGTCTTAGGTTTGTTTTTGTGCAACACAGGGGAGCTAATGGGTCCTAGTCGATTGGGACGAAGCATTCATCGTGGCTTATATAAAAACATACATATGAAACTCATATGCCAAAATAAAGACTAATTCAAAAAAAATATTTTATTGCCACCATTTTTGACAAATACAGTCATACATCATCCAGACCTTAATCCTATTGAAATGGAGTTGGCCAATATTAAAGGCTATGTGGCACCAAAAAAATATTACGTGGAATGTAAACCACATAATGAACTGAACTGAACTGAACACATAAAAGAAAAGGCTGATTCAATGTGTGCATCCCAGTGGAGTGCAGTTTACAACAAAATAAAGAAAATTTAGGATATATACAGAGGCAATGTTGTAGTGATAGATAATATGACAGAAGAATTTGTAATTCACTTAAGTGAAAATGATTCTGATTCATCTGATTCATCAAAATTTAGATGACTCAGGTGATGAAATGTCATTAAACAATTATTTTTCTTCAATTTGCAACAATATTTTAATAGAGGATGTCACCCCGTTATAAATATTGTTAAATTTTAAGAAAGGAAATATCTAATTTATAACAAATGTTAGATGATGACTTCTGTCTGTGGGTCTTAGAGGATATGTTTCTGCTAAGAAACCCAAATCAATAATTTGAATATAATGTAATATAGCCTATGACCTCCCTCAATAAAGAAAGTACACAATACAAAGATAGTTTTTCAAATCAGACCTAGTCTGAGTCTGAGATAAAAATGTTCAACCAAACAAACTGTATAAGATTAGTATCAATTTTATGTCTTAAGAATTTATAGATGTTAATGTCATATGGTAATGGTATGTCTGCATATTGTAAAATTATAATCTTAGTTTTTCTAATGATCTCATTGTATCCTGCTTGTATATGTAGCAGATATTGCATGCAATGGGTGACATTGTACATGGCGGTGGAACTCAACACCACACTATTTTGTTGTGCCTACCAGAGTGGCAGAATTAAAATAATTTGTTCCCCAGATTGCAGATTGAACCCACAATCGACACTTTTATAGTCAGATTTTATACTGTGTCACAATGGTCTGTATAAAAAAATATATAATACATTTTATTCCTCATTGTGAACCGTATGCATAAGATTTCTCACAAATATAGATAATATCAATGCTACTACTTAGTAGCATTGCATTTACATACGTAATAAATTTAATAATAATTACATTAATATTAGTCGGCAGTAGTAAAGAAAACATCAATTGCTATGAATATTTTATTTCACCTACAGAATATATTGTACAAGATTTTCGACAGAAAAATATATTGCAAGAACAGTTTTGAGAGCAAAACATTTTAGGACCACTCAAGTTCCATTGCCATAAACTATCCTCCATACTTTGAATACTTACAGACACCCAATAATTATCTAATTCCCTTGCATTAGCATATTCTGATAAAATGGCACATGCATTTAAAATAAGATTTGGAGTTAAAAACCCTTTGATGATTAAAATTGATATTCTAGTTGATTCTAATGGTTCGGTACACTCAGGTTCACTATATGTACTAACATAACTTTCTTTGGGTGATAGATCTCCACCAACAGCCAGCATTCCTACCCATTCCACTATTTCTTCTATTTCAGTGTCTATTAATGTTGGAATATTTTTAATTTCTGGCATTAGTCGTTGAACTTCAAAGCTATGACATGTTACTTTATATTTATTTTGACTTAAATACTTTGCTATTGATGATGGACATATATTGTCTGTATTGGGCTCCCAAGATATGTAAAAGTTAAAAGTTTTTATTTTTATTAAAGCTTGTCTAATTCTATCGATATTTTTAAGATTAACCAAATCAATTCTTATTTGGTAGTAATTATGTGGTTGTTTTATGCCTTCTATGCCCAAAGTTTGGAATAACGGTGTTAGAACGTGTATTGTTAGAATTCCTTCTGGTGTAATAGCGAAACAATTATCTACAATACAATTATTACTATCACTCAAACAATAAAGTTTACCAGCTTTAACAAACTTTTGTATGAAAACTGGATCTAAAAATTCTATTAATGGACAATTAAATACTTTATAATAATCAGTGTCCTCAAGTAAAGTATCTTCTATGTCTCGAGGTGTGTTCATTTCGTCAGGACATACTACAATTGCACTTTTGTAGAAACTATTCATATTGACTATCTTTTCCATAGTTTCATAGTCTCCATTCTTTTTGTGTGAAGTTATTATTTTTGGTGGAGGAAAATTCCATACTTCTGGACAAAGCATAATAAAAACAATTAACTATAGATTAATGAATTATAATAAATTTTAAATTATATTAAAACACGCTGCAATGTTTTGGTGATTGACAATTGACATTGACATTTGACAAAAATGTTCTTGACATTCAACTGGATTTAGTTTAAAAAAATTAAAAGCCTATGAAAATTTCGTTTTTAAAAAAGAGTATTATGGGAATTAAAAGAATCATGCTATGGTTCAAAAACCAATACTTTCTTCTATATATAAATAAAAGTGATTATTGAATTAAGACTTAAAAAATAAACTAACATCTTTTAAAATATTATTTAGGTATTACTATCAGTGGCGGATTTAAAATTTTGAAGCTGTGTAATTTGTTTAAATTTTGCCGCCCTTACCTCTACAATTGTAAGTTCGTATAGGCATAGGTTATTGTTACACTGAGGTTCTACTATTACATGGCCCACGTATTGTTGATGCTCGTTTGTGTCGCATTTCGCTCAGTTTGAAGCCAGTAAGCGCCGCCGGTATTCTTGGCAGGTTGCTGCCGAATATCGGATAGCTGGATTCTCCATGCCGGCAACTTTATGTTGGCGTGTTGAAATCCAAGGCTGTATTTGCCGAGAGTTGAGGCCGTTGTAGACCAGTTCCTCTCGCTGTTCAGCATGGCCTTCCACACACTGCACAGTGAGAGGTCCACCCACTACAGCTGTCAAGACGTGGCGTTGTGAGGCCCAAGCTAGACATTCAGCCAAAGTGCTATGCGCCGAATCCACGGAGGCATCACACTCGTGGCAATTTTGTTGCACCGAAACGAAATCTGATGTAGGATGATCTCCCTTTGATCCAGCGCACTAAACGGCGGCGGACCGCCTCTACCGTCGCCAGACTTGTCGCTGGAGAATCCAGGTCCTCTCTCCATGAGGCAAACCGCGGCGTTGGGATCCTCCGCTTCTCACACGCAACACGCAATGCCTCCAGAATTCGGCGGAAATTGGGAAACCAAGGGTCTTAATGAGAACGTCTTGAAAAGGACAAGGCAAACGAGCGTTCGGGTACACACATATATATATATATATATATATATATATATATATATATATATATATATATATATCTCGTCTCTGTGTGAAGTACAATCAAAAGTGACAAGTAATTTATGATTTGAAATAAAAACAAAACTAAATTAATCTATTGGTTATCAAATTATGGAATTTATTTAATTTTTTGATTTTTTTTAGTTTGTATGAAAACGTAAGTGAATTTGAAAATATACTTTGTATGTGGTGTTATTTTTTGTAATTAATTCTTAGTGGATTACTAAAATACAAAATACCTAAGTACTTTCCTATTATGTAGTAGGTTCAATACAAAGGGTTTTATATTTAAAATGTTATAATAATAATACTATCTATAATATTCATCAATAATTCTCATAAAAACATGGAAAGTTTTAAACTTTGAAAGTCATATTAAAGTATCCAACTTCAAATTTAATTCAAACAACAAAAATAAAACACAATGTAACAAACCAACCAATTTATTAAACAAAAACCGATATAAAACATTATAAATAATTTTAAACAGTTAGTTCATCGACAGGCACAGCTTTATACAAGGCTTCTACCGCATTAAGGACCTCAGCTAAGATGGCTTCCACGACTGGTGGTGAGACCTCTTGCATTACATCTTTCCAGTTGGAATTAGCGAAGTCTAACACTGGTTGAGCTAAAAATCAAGTATTAATATAATAATTAATAAAATAATTATATTTTTAGGCGTCCGACTGTGAACGTAACGATTGTGGATTCGGTTCCGACTTGAGAGAATGATTTTTTTCCATTTCATTTCCTTTTTCCTCTGATAACAAGACAAATGAATCAATCAACAATCAGGAATCAGGATGGAACAGTTTGAAAAAAAAACAGTTATTTTTACTGTGCTAATAATGGTAGCTCATAGTAATTAAAAATATAACAATATTTTCTTAATTCGAATCAGTTCCTAACACACGAAATTCAACCAAACAAACTCTTCACATTTATATGTATAAATAACATACCTAATAATTGATTGCCGTTGAAGAGGTTCTTGAAATCGAAGGTCGTACCACTCACAACTTTGAAGTTATGTTTCCATTTAGTAATGTGCCAGTGTGGTTTACCATCTGAGCCGTCCACCGTCGTCAAATCTAATATAGTTTTTATTACTATGTCCTCTGTAAATAATATAGTTCCTCATTAATATTTTTTTTTATTTTCAAGCTGTATCCCGCATATAGCAGAGTAAGCAGTAAACCAAATGTTAACCTCCCAAAAATTAACACAGGGCAATATAGATTTAAACTCATCGCAGTCCCGAAAACGCTTTAAGTCATCTCGTTGACCACGACCTAGCAAAACTGACAAAGAAGAAATATGTTTTGGTAGTCTCGCCGGCATTCTAACAACTAAGTACTTGTCAACAAGGAGTACTCTAAAAATCTCTTCCAACTAGTTGGTGAATATTTAAATGACCGGAAGATCTTTTTCAACTACGCGAGAAGAGTATCGGTGAATCTACCAAAGGTTGTGTCCAAGGATACATCGGTAGACCGAACTTTTGTAATCCTCGACTCGCTATTACACCAACAGACGGATAAAGGAATTTATTGCTATGGCTTTGCAGACGATGTTGTGCTTCTCTTTGCGAGCTAGCTAGCGAGCGAGCTTTATATGGTGGATAAACTACAGCGTGAAGCCAACGAGGCATTAAGATATGTCATGCTGAGAGGAGAGAGATTTCAAATTTAAATGTATATGATCATTAATTTTTCATATGAATTTCAATAAAACCATTAAAATCATATTTACTTTATCTTTCTAAGCAAAACGAGTACATCTTCGCGAATACATTAATCCAATCGTTGGAGTGATTGGGTCATATGAACCGGTTCATCCTCACAAATTATCGTTAACGATATCGATCATGGTGATTGAAGTTTAAACTATCGACGCAATACTAGTAACGAATAACGTAACGATAGTGATACCATAGTAACGAGTACTTCCTAATTGTGCCGAGGGTACGTTAAAATATCGATGTTTTAACATAGATGTTGCATTGAATAAAACGTCGTAACATCGATGTCAGCAAGGACACATAATCGATATTTAATCGCGTACACGGTCTTGTACACGTAATTTCAAAATTATTATTTTTACAGTCGGCTGACAAAAAGCATTGGGACATATAATGTGTTTTTACGCCCTAATGGTTTAAATTTTTAACAACTTTTAATTTTTATTTTAATAAAAATGTCGTGTAATATTGTAGTTGTTAGGGTTCCGGTTTTAGGAAAAAAAGGAATCCTTATATCACTTTATCGTCCGTCCGTCTGTCAAGAGCCTTTATCTCAAGAATGCTTGGAGATATCGAGTTGAAATTTAAATTATATAGGGGAGAGGGGGGCACATTCGAACGATTTTTAAACTTTGTGTCATATCTAAAAATTCTACAATTTTTTACTTCTTTACTATTTCACAATGCTTAGTCCAACTATTGTGCCACACAATCGTAGCATCATATGTAGAAAAATATATAAGTTAAAGGTGCAATATCAACTTTAGTAGCAGTAGTCAAATGTTCAAAGCTGCCCCCCTTCCGGGGTAGCTTTGAACATATATGGGGCAGTTTTGAACTATCATCGAATTCAATGAAATTAAAAGGCTTATCAAATTTTTAAGTAACTTTATTAATAAACTTAACATTAGAAACGATGGAGATCAAATATCAGTACCATGTTAACTNACCTTCGAGTTATCTTAAGAATTTCGATACCATTTTCCAGTAATCTTCGGAAGTTTTAGTTTTGTGTTATTTATGATACCGAAAAATTGTTTTAAACTAGCACAAATATGCATTTTTTATAGTTTTATATAATGATAATTTTCTTTTTTATACAGATTAAAAAACAATCGTTTTGTTACTTTTTAGACAAATTATATTGATATTTCATCTCCTCGAGTGGGGATCGAACCCACAACCAGTCGGTTTTACAGTCACACTTCGTGCCGCTGCGCCATGACTGGCCTCAAGTCTAGTCTACGTAAGACTTTTGAAAAACTAACGTAGCACTTGTCCTCTTTCTCAGGAAAGAAAAAATTATACAAGCTACTTTTTTACTATTCACAGATGATGAAAAATTCGCTAAAACGAAGTCTGCAATATTTATTAAGTTGTAGTCTAATTCCATTTCGTAGTCTTCATACGCATAGATTTCAGTATCTTCTTTCTCTTCACAGTAAATTGTCACTTCTTCTTCTGATTCCAAATGCATTTTTGAGTCAGTTTCTTGTGAAGAAAAGTTAATTATAGTTTTGTTTTTCTTTCGCGGTATTTTTTTACATATAATAATATTCAAAGGTGCCCCCTTTATTTTGTTCAAAGCTGCCTCAGTGGTAATTAAAAAGTTACAAACGTTTGTTTTTCAAGTAAATGTTTAAAAATTGTAGTGATTTCTAGTTTATTGCATGATATATGAAACATTCTAACTAAAAGAGAAAAAAATAAAATCATATACCTTGAATTGGATCCCTGCGATTCTTACGCGTTTATTTAAAAATGGATAAAATTTTACTCAAAATCAAACACTCCTCGTAACTCAACAACTGGTTCTCATTTATCAGCGGTGACAAGTGACACGTGTGCAGGTTAGTGGTGCCACTACTCAAAAAAAATCTACCAAAATTTCTTTTTAAAATAGCTCTGTTAATACATATTTTCAAAGGTGCCCCTGTTCAAAGCTACCCCCCTCTCCCCTACATATATCTGCGGCCTCATAATTCTCTGAAAAAAAAATATTTCTATATTTCCTTAAAAAGAAATATGGCCGCTTATAAGCGGCGATATATCGCAAACAAACGCGTATTTCGATACTATAAAGGGAGACAAAATTAATAAGATACTTTCGGTTGACTTAGAATTATGAAATTTAACTACATATAGTATTCATTGAGGAAAAAAACTTGAAAACTATACATTTGTGGGTAAATCCTGAAAAATATTAGCTCAAAAAGGGGGCAAGATTTAGTATAAAATCCGCTAGTTTAAGTAAGATATCAGATGAAAGGGCTCTGGCAAATCTAAGCTTGAATAATCTTTGTACGGAACCCTCGGTGGGCTAGCCCTGCTCGCGCTTGTCCGACTTTTATTGTTTATTAATGACGATATGTGAAACTGAAAAAAATATCGATGTTTTTCTTTCGATTTATATCGAACATCGATGTTATACTAACATTTGACATCCCTAATCCGACAGCGTGTCCCCCACACTCAGGAATCCTGAGTGTGGGGACTGGGGACACGCTGTCGAATTAGGGGCTGTCGAAATCCTGAGTCAGGATACGCTGGTTTTCATTGTTCGTATATTATAACATACAGCATATCATTTACGATAGCTGTAAATACAAAAATAAAATATAATCATTTCCCCGATCTTTCGGTAAGACAAAGCGGTCAAATTTTATGAATTTCCGGTTTATATACATTCGAAATAAACGTAACGATAGCGCGATCTAACTTCATACAACGCCATCTATATATATTTTAGGGATTTAAAGATGCTTTATGTTACCAGGCCTAGGAGGTAATGATAGTTTAATATTAATGTGTCCCCTAGGAACTGAACATACGATTTTGATGTTTATAGCTAGGCTTTGTAGCAAAGCGCAACGTTGGCTTATCTAGAGATATTTTCCTAGAAGGTCCTTGACTAGCTTTGAATTCATCTTTTTCTAAATAACCTTAATTTTTTATTATTAAAAATATAGATTACGTTGGGGTGCTCCAACCGGCTCCATTAATTTTTAATTTACCCATGTAGAAATGAATGGGGCCGGTGGGGCATTTATAAGAACAAGAACAATGAAATTATTCACAATTATTGTACCTTGTGTATTTTTTTTATTCTGCATTTAGTAGGTAAGGCATTGTAGAAGATCTGATCACATATTAAGGGGAAAAATTTACGCTTTTTTTCTAACTAAACTTTGACATTAAAATATTTTTGATTATAAATAGATCATGTTGGACAAAAAGTGGAAGATCGAATGTCTCAGCACTAGATTCTCTAATCTGGAATTATTTCTACTAAGATAAACATAACTTACTTATATCAATCTTGTATTTCCCTTGTCCTTGTACTGGTAAGATCAACAATTTGCCGTCTAAAGTGTAGTCGCCCATCATTACTAAATTACATTTCACTTGTATTGTTGCCTTCATTTTAGCTGTGTCAATTCTGTAATTTTATATTTTATTTAAATAATTTATTATAAAACTTAATTTAACTCATAATTGATGAAATATTGGAGATTGACTTCTTTCTTATAATGTACAATGGTTCTTTGTTTGAATTACTTTTAGTTAAAATAGATAAAAAAAATGTTGTGTTGATTAATTGATCCACAAATAGATTAAAATGTAAAAATTTTGTAAAATAAAAAAAAATACATGAAGAAACAACGTGTAATGCAGCCCGAATATTAGTTAAGTGAGTGAGTTTTATTTCATGAATATTTTCATAAAAAAAAACCAAGATTTTTAAAATTAAAAAAGTAAGATGTACCTACAACTTAATAATTATTAAAACAGTCTATCACAACCTATTCATATAATTATGTACTCGTAGTTCATCTTAAGGACCAAAAAGTTTCTTAAGAATGACATTATTTTCTTTTTGACCGACTTCAGTAAGGGGTAAGTAAGGTTATCAATTCGATTGTTTTTTTTGTGTGTTACCTCAGAACTTTTGACTGAGTGAACCAATTTTAAGCGATTTTAACCGAATCGATTTTAACCGACAAAAAAATTATCATCAAAAGATGATTAGTTTTTTTATTTGTAGGCTGGTGCTTCCCGTTGCTTTTTTTATTGGAAAGGATACAAGGGTAGGTTTGATGAGTTTGGTTAGGTCCTGATTAGGGACTAGATTTTAGACCTCAACAGTTTAGACGTAGGATTTTTTTTTCATTTCATATTTATCCATACCTGTATTTCGTGTGACGCAGTTACGCATAGATACCAATAACGTAAACACATACTACTACAAAAATACTACTAAAGGTTAATCAACTATAAACTTTGCCGCCAACACCTACGACTCCATTTCGGAATGAGGCGTATGCGGCGGTCTCCCTTCGATAGGTTTATTTATATGTGCGTGCGACTTGACAAATAACGTTTTTTTATTACAATAATAATTTTATTATTTATTTGGTTTTAAAAAATAACTTTTTCATTTATTAGCTTTTTTTTATTGTATTAGGCTTTTGTAGAGTAGTTAAAACTGTGTTTCATTTAAAGTGGTGCTGACACTTCGACCCGTATAGTATAATCTTAAAAAGGAAAAACGTGACTTCTAGTTATTCACATGAGAAATATAGTAATTATTTGTATTGTCTAATTAAATAATTTAACTCAGCTTCACGCTGTACTCGATAATTTATAGCTGGTTTAGTTATAAATTTATAGTAAATTAGACAAAATTTAGTTTAGGTTTAGTTATAAATTTATAGGAAATAAGACAATATTAGATGCCAGCTTCCAAAAATCGGCGGAAAGTGGGGAACGAAAGTGTCTTAATGGGTACGGGGTTTTAGCCCAAAAATTAAATGTCGCTATCGGGACAAGCATAGTCTCGCTTTTCACGGATTACTCCACGTACCTACTGTGAGAAATCTTTTTTTATTATTTTAAGATTTTAATTAGTCAATAATAATTTTATAGAAATAAAAAATAAGTATTCGTAACTTACGTATAATTATTCTGAAGACTTAACTGCCTCACATATGGTAAACCAAAACAATATCGTTTTAGTATAGTGACGTTTTTCATTAAAAACTCAAATAGATGGACAAATAATAAATTAAATCCTCATTATTTAAATATTTTTTTCCCGCTGGCGAAAGAATTCCGAATTTTCTATTTTAAATTTTCAGAAACCCTGATTTTTGCCCAAAAAAAATCTGATAACGCTGGTACACCTTAACATTAGGTTCCCAGGTTCACTCTGCCTATCCAGCTATGTGAATATGTAACCAAATGAAATGGAAAACTACACTGTATACAAAATAATAAATAAATATCCATATGGTTAGTTATGGTTGATAGTGTTTTGACATATCGATGTTTTAATTAAATCAGCTTCACACATTGTATCCCGCACACAGCAGGGTAGGCAGAGGGAACCTAGTGTTAAGGCACTCCGTTCCCCACTTTCTGCCGAATTCTGGAGGCATTGCGTGTTGAGTGGCAGAACTCAACGCCGCGCTTGTCCTCGGCACCAGAGCGAAGAAATGGATGACGATGGAGAGACGATGTTTTAACGTGTTTAATTATTGTGCTATTTTAAATAAAGCTTTTTAAAATAACTTGCTTTTTTAAAATAAAGCTTAACTAAAATTAGTGGCATTAGTTTTTATCAATTTGATTGTGAGAAGTAAGGTTTGGAATTCGGAACCTCATATAAATCTTTGATTTTTTTTAATAATTTAGGTCTATTCCAAACGCTAATCTTTCTAGTAAATTTGTGTTTGACATTTGTTTGGGTTAAGCACCAGTCCGTTAATTTTATAATGTACAACTAACTACACAACACAATACTATCGAGATCACTTTGAATATAGCGAAAATCACCAGGAAATGGAGACTTGATAGGAATATTGTACTTTAAATCATCCTCATATAAATATGGTGTCGAGTAAGTATTTAACATAAGACGTTAGGTCATTTATAAAAATATCAAAACTTAAAACGTATTGGACTAGATGTGACCATGTGAGATTGTGTCTAATTCGATTTAAGTACACCCAAAAACAGATAATATAAACGATCATGCAATACATCATTTAATGCAATTTAACACAGAACCGGAAAATTGATACCTACTTTTTTTATATTTAGATATTATAGAAATATTATACAAAATCTATAGGAATTGTAGTCTATGTACATATATTTAAGAGACAAATAGCAATTATGCTGTATGTAAGTTTAGTTCTAAATGATATCGATATTTATAGATATACTTACGTAATAGTCAGCGAAGAAAAATTATTTTATATATAAAAATTATGTGTAAAAGAATAAAGTTATATTTAAACTAAACCTGTTTTATTTAATAAATGCACAAATAATGACCGTCATTATTGTCTGGTCTTGTCTTCGTCCTATTATGTATAAGATGCAAGGTCAGCTTGAATTACGTTTGTTTTCAAATTGTCTAAGTAAGATCAAATCAGCTTCACGCTGTATCCCGCACACAGCAGGGTAGGCAGAGGAAACCTAGTATAAGACACTCCGTTCCCCACTTTCTGCCGAATTCTGGAGGCATTGCGTGTTGAGTGTTGTTGATTGCAGAACTCAACGCCACACTTTGCCTCAACACCAGAGCGATGAAATGGAAATATACATTTAAGTAAATATTTCATCTCCTCGAGTGGGGATCGAACCCACAACCAGTCGATTTTACAGTCACACTCTGAGCCACCACTGGCGCACTGCGACTGGAATAACAAAAAATATAGACGATAAGTAGATGTTGATGACAATTAAATCTCAATGCTTTAAATATAATAAAAATAATGTTTTTTTAGCTTGCATGCACACTGCATCGTGTACACGTGTATAGTAGGACGAATTTTATAGAAACTGCGTGTTGAGTGGCGGTGTTGCCATTCATTCCCCCGAGTGGGAATTGAACTCACAGCCACACACACACACGTCAGACGGACAACAAAGTAATCCTATAAGGGTTCCGTTTTTTTCCCTTTGAGGTACCAAACCCTAAAAAGTAACTTACAATCTCCAAAACTGTAAAATAAGTGGTTCATTTTATATTATATGCACCGTACATGTTTTTTCTATCTTTTAAAGCGACGATATTTCATACTCAAATATGTCTGTATATTATAGTTTAAGATCTCGTTATAAAAACGTGCAGTTATGCTTTTTTTTATGAAACTATTTTTTTATGAATGGTACGTGGTAATAGAATAGATTATACTATGGTTTCCCCGATGTATCTGGAGGGTCTTACTTAAACACATATCACTACGTTTAAAAAATTAAAAAATAATAAAAAATCAGCTTCCCGCTGTATCCCGCACACAGTAGGATAGACAGAGTATTAAGACACTCCCTTCCCTACTATCCGCCAAGTTCTGGAGACATTGCGTGTTGAGTGGCAGAACACAACACCGCGCTTTGCCTCGACACCAGAGCGAAGAAGTCAATATGTAAATGTTAATTAATATTTCATTTCCTTGAGTGGGGGTCCAAACCATAACCAGTTGATTTGACAGTCACACCTTGTGCCCTTGCGCCACCACGGGCCTCAAGCTTAAAAACATTCAATAAATATAATATTATAATCTTTTAAATTTATTTAACACAATTTAAATAAAAAAGGAACTGTAAACACAGCATTATTAGCATATTAATCTATTTTAATATTTGTAATAACCTATTGTCATAAGGAAATATTTTCATGTAATCTTTATAAATTACTATAATAGTTATCTAATTGTCTCCGTTGTGTAATGGCAGTGATATGTCAAATAACTTAAGCGGTTAGAGCTTATTTGCTATATTAGGAAACATATTATTATTATTCTGAAATTATAGTAGGTAATATAGTGGTAGAGGCCATTCGTAGCGTGGTTGTGGGTTCGATCCCCACTCAAGGAAATGAAATATTTATTTAAATTTATATTTCCATTTCTTCACTCTGGTGTCTAGGCAATGGCATGTCGTTCGTGGCTTTGAGTTCCGTCATTCAACACGCGAAATGGGGGTGGAGTGTATTAACACTAGGTTCCCTCTGCCTACTGCTGTGCAAGATACAGTGTGAAACTGATTATATTAGTATCCTGACTGTAAACTGCGACGGTAGTGGGTTCGATATACGCTATATCTAGGTAATTAGGCAGTGTGTGAGGAACGGAGTGATAACATTAAATTCCCTCCGTCTAGCCTGTTATATGCGGGATAAGGTACAGAGTGAGGCTAAAAAAAGGAAATATATAAATACAGTACGAATATAGAGAAACTTTTCTAATTTCCCTATTTGAACGGAAACATTATTATAAGTAACGGATCTCAACGCGTGTCTGTAATCAAAAATTACATAGTTAAGAAGTCTCACAATTAGGCGGGTGGGCAAAGACAACATAAGTATAATGCCCAAATTACAGACATTGCCTCATTTCTATAATTATATTATTATTATTATATTCATGTAGTCGTGGCGCGCACAAAGTGTGACTGTAAAACCGACTGGTTGTGAGTTCGATCCCCACTCGAGGAGATGAAATATTTACTTAAATTTATATTTCCATTTCTTCGCTCTGGTGTCGACGCAAAGCGCGGCGTTGAGTTCTGCCACTCAACACGCAATGCCTCCAGAATTCGGCAAAAAGTAGGGAACGGAGTGTGTTAACACTAGGTTCCCTCTACCTGCTGTGTGCGGGATACAGCGTGAAGCTGATTTATTTTAAGTATATTTAAAGATTACTACCATTATAATATTCACTAATATAATCAATAAACTGCTGTGTCACCTGTATAAAAGGGGCACTCCAGGGAGGGAGCAGGATCGTTAAAAAAATAAACATTATCTCATAGAAGGTGAAACTAAACGCAACCGCACTCTATCGTATTAAACTGGGAAAAAATAAATAATTCAGATATTTAGCGATGCGATTGTTTCAGATATAAAAAATATTTCAAATGCGTAAGTATTTAGGTACCTATTGTTCTTAATAATTATTTATTATTAATATAGAAAAGTGACAATGAACCGATTAAATGTAATCAACAAACGAGGAAGGAAAATGATATCGTAATAAGTATAGAAATAGTATAATATTAATTACATTTTGCATTTTGATCGGTTATACAATTATTATTATATATTTTATTATTATTATAAGTCGTTTATATATGTATGTGTCAGAAATTACCGTGTAAGTAATCCATTAAGGTGTTATTAATTATGATCACTTCTCGGATTTGATATGAAAATATTTTTTAACAAAAAAAGGCGACTTCAGACAGTAAATTAAAAAGTTGAATTTAAGTTATTTGTCCGTTTGTCGCGCACATACTTAATGTAAATTTATGACTTATATGATTTTCTCATAAATGACAATGTTTAAAAAATTAAAAAAATAGCTTCACGTTATATCCCGCACACAGCAGGGTAGGCAGAGGGAACCTCGTGTTAAGACACTCCGTTCCCCATTTTCTGCCGAATTCTGGAGGCATTGCGTGTTGAGTGGCAGAACTCAACGCCGCGCTTGTCCTCGACACCAGAGCGAAGAAATGGAAATATAAATTTAAGTAAATATTTCATCTCCTCGAGTGGGGATCGAACCCACAACCAGNATATATATATATATATATATATATATATATATATATATATATATATATATATATATATATATATATATATATATATATATATATATATATATATATATATATATATATATATATATATATATATATATATATATATATATATATATATATATATATATATATATATATATATATATATATATATATATATATATATATATATATATATATATATATATATATATATATATATATATATATATATATATATATATATATATATATATATAATTGTAAATACAAATAATGCTGTATAATATAATTATAAGTTTCAGCAGGCAAAGCCGCGAATAAGTCGCTAGATATGTTAAATCAATCCGTCTTGCTGTGAGCACAAAAGTTCTTGGTTCAATCTTCGGAGGATTGAATTATTTTACAAAATGCAGCTTGGAATGCCGTACGTGACTCTTATCAATATATTCCCTTATATAAAACGTGAAACAGAAAGAAACTTTGCCTGCATAGCCGGTTAGGCATCATTAAAGTTCAACGTAGTTTTAAAACACTCTATTCCCCAAGCACCGCAACATTTTAGAGGCACTGTGTACTTTGGAGGGAACTCAACGCCACGCTAGAGCGGCAAAATGTGAATAAATTAAATATAATCATACCTCCGAGTGAGGCCAAGCCAGGATCTGTCTAACTAAGGCTATTAAGAAAATTGAATTTAATAACTGTTTACGATCTAACTAGCAATTGTAGAACTTTTAAGACAGTTTGTTTAAACGACAGCGGTTTTAAAAGGAAAAACATTCAATTATACAATAATTATTCATATTATAATGATAAATAACCTGTCAAGAATAGGAAATGATCGTTGTGCCTTTGAAATGTAATTACATATGTATACAGCGTATAATATTCATTTGGTTATTTACGATATATAACTTTGACTAATGAGGCTTGTGTTAAAGATTTACGTTGTTGAAGATTAATATGGAGGACAAATATCTTTATTAGATCAGCTTCATACTGTATCCCGCAAACAGCAGGGTAGGCAGAGGGAACCTAGTATTAAGACACTCCGTTCCTCACTTCCCGCCGAATTCTGGAGTCATTGCGTGTTGAGAGGCGGAACTCAACGTCGCGCTTTGCCTCGACACTAGAGCGAAGAAATGGAAATATAAATTTCTTTTTTATTATAAATATTTCAACGAATATATAATAATAAAATATCTTTATTATTTGATTAAATGTTTTTTTAGGCGATTGATGTCTTGTAAATACAACGAACCTGCATGTCTATATCTATGTACCTCGATATAAATCTTCCTGACAGACAACGCACTGATGAAACTACTGGACTTAGAAAGTTGAAATTTGGAATGTAAGTGTAGGGGACTCCCTAAATGTGGGGGATCAGTAACAGAGGATTTCTCGAAATTCCTATGATGGAAAGAAACTGTATTTTCCCGATTGCTAAGGAAGGGTTATATTTTTCGCGCGTATCTTGTATGTGTGTATGTATGTATGTAATATTTTTTATTACGTCATATCTCCAGAACCGCTGAACAGATTTACATAATTGAGGTATGGTTAGATTCGTATTAGCAGCCCAAGTGTTCTTAGATAGATGACGATAAAAAAATTAAAAAATAATCATGGCGGCTGTGGACGCCATTGGACTTACACATATGGGTATCACAGTCAAGAGCTCATTACGAGAATTTCAATAAGGTATATCATGATTGTCATTACCATGATGAATCCTAACAAAAAGTAAAAATAAAAAAATATTTATAAAAACAAAAATCCCGACTGCATAAAACTAAAAAGAAAATAAACAAGCTCAATAGTTTATTAGGATTAACAGTCGGGACCCCTTTAAGTTATGCGAGGTTTCTGGTAAAGATTTTATTGATTGAAGAATTATTTTTACGTTATGTCCTAAAGTCTATGCGAAAAAAGTTGCGGACGACGACTTTAATATAGTTATAGTTACCTATGTTTTATAATTAAAATTATCATACGCACATATGTTTATCTATTTATGGTATATAGTAGAAAAACCATAAACAATCAAATTATCTCTTTATTCCAATAGATTACATTTTATAGGCAATAGATACCATGTGAATAATGTTTTAAATTTAGTATATATTTGTCAGTTTGTCTGCTTGTACACACCAATCTCTGAAATCACTAGACAGATTTGAGTAAAACTATATTATGCTTTTAAGCTTAGCAGTAATATAGTGCAAACTGATTTGAAAAAGTAGCTAAATTATTAGTCAGAATATATAGAAGCTACACATTTTTATATGCGCAAATATTAATAACATTGTAAATAAATTGATTAGAGAACTTAGGTATTAATGTAAAAGTAGCATGTTTGAAATTATCATTGCGCACGCGCATCAAAGTGAGTGTATTATATTTTATTTAAGTTCGAATGTTTTATATGTAAATATATGTACACAAATATATGTTGTGGATTTGATTCCTCTCGGGAGAATTAATTATTTTTTTAATTCCATACTCTGGTAGCAAGACAAAGCGCGATGTCGAGAGATCGTATTTCTATATTTACTTTAAAATAAGATATGGCTGTTTATGTAGCAAAAACGTGTATTTCGATTATAAATGGAATCAAAATTAATAGGGTACTTTCAGTTGACCTAGAAATTTATCAGCTATTGTCTACAGGTAGTACTAGTTCGGGAAAAAAACTGAAAACTTTACAGGTATGAGAAAGAAACCTCGGTGGGCGAGCCCGACTCACGCTTGTCCTGTTTTTTATTTATATAGAGTGACTAAAGGCCGTACGAAACTATACTTGCTGAACTGAGCTGAAACGAAACGAAATAGCTCGTTTTTCCCGTCTAGGAACTACTCCAAATGGTTTCCTATACTCCTCAAAAAATCCTGCCAAATGTCACGTGTCAGTCAGTAACTTCAGAGTTTTATACACACAAACTAGCGGCCCCCGCGCGTCTTCGCCAGAACTATACGAATATTTAAGTATATTTACTGAAAAATTGGTTAATTACCTTAGTATGGTTCTATACACTATTATAAACCTCGTATATAATTATAATCTTTTATTACAAATTATCGTATTAAATAGAACAATGTTTGATTTCATATATTTGTTATATTGAAATCACAGACAGACATTTCAATTTTATTTATATGTATAGAGAAAGCTGTGCTAATAAAAGATATCATAGGTTTAAATGTCCAGTATTGACAATAGCCTGTTCTATTTAAGTGAGATATGTTTTTTGATATTTTTTACCCTCTTCACAGACCACTTTGTGTCTAATCTTACTGCACACAGTTGTCACTCAGGAAAGTTTGTATTTAAGCTTACCCTTTTCAGTGTTACAAAGAATTTGGTTTGATTAGGATAAAGAGAATGAAATGAAAATGATATAGCCCCTAGCTTGTCGTATTCTACTACTTATTGCTACCAGAATTCATTAAATTATTTTTAAAAAGAAAATCTTAACATTTTTTTAACGTCAGTTAATCCGGATACTGAAGATTTATAATAATTAAAAGATATAGAAAACGTATAAAAAATTAAACGTAGCGAGACTCGATTCCGCGCGTTAAAATAAATAACTTACCATTTAGTTTAGTTTTAGATTAATATGTAAAATACATTGTGTTTTTTATTTTTATCCAATTATGATCAGGCAGAATCTATAAAAATTATATTCAATGTTTTTTTACTTACTTATAGTAAAAAGTATAGAAACTTACTTGGTAGTTTCAAGAGCACAATTCTTGAGACCTTCAAGAGTAGAGTCTTTGAATATCAACTTCAAGCCTTTATTGTCACTTTTGATTTCATCAATATGCAGTGGATCTAGAGTTTTAATGCCTAGATCTTTGGAGCCCAAGACAAAAGATGGTAAGGCAGCCTTGGATGATGCCAGGATGCAATTTGCGTCTGAGGTCTTGCATGGTTTGATGAATGGTGCTATAATATTAATTAATATTTAAAGAATTTAATCAACTTTCCTTCACAACACAACTTAACTTCACGCTGCATCCTGTACATAGAAAAGTTGGCTCTATTCTCCACGACCCGCCCAAATTTTCAAGGCATAGATGTTGAGTGGCACAGCTCAATCCTGCTCTTTGTCTTGTTACCCACAACTGTTTTATTGTAGATGCTGTGCGGCTATGCCACGGCGGCTTCACTTAATGGACTTAGTACTTTTATACCTATTTTATTTCTTTTTCGCAAATTTTAAAAATCATTACGTGTCGTTTTAATAAAAAATCGCTATGTCTGATCAAACTGGGGAAATAAATACAATCAAATCAGGTTTTATCTAATGCTAATAATATGCCATTGATAGAAGTAGTCAAATTTCAATATAAATTATCCATTTAGTATAGTTATGAATAACTATACTAAATTTTCTTTTCATTTTTGCCTTAACAGACCAAAAGCGGCGTTAATTAGGTGGTAAAAAATGGGGAACGGAATGTCTTAATTATGATTAAATCGCTTGTGATCATGTTATACAATATTCTCATAAATAATAGGATACGACATTCAATTACTTATGTTAATATGAAAAATTAAAAACCATAAATTAATGAAATATTTTCATTTTCATTACTCTGGTAACAAGACAAAGCGTAAAGTAATATCTATCTGGGAGGATTGTTGCGAACACAGTGTATTAACAGGATAGCCAGAAGAAGTCTTCTTCTGCCTACCTTGTTATTTGCGTGAAGTAATAAAAAAAAACATTATATAGATTTAATTTATTATCATTGTATACCAATGAAAATCGTGGAAAATGTGGTTAAGAGATTAATAAAAAAAAACTACTTAATAAAAATTTTATTTAAAATCAAATAAATAAATCTTACCCGACGCAGACTGTGAACCCAGAACCAAACATAGCAAGGAAAGAACACGTAACATTGTCATTGTTTTTATGTTTTACGAAAGCAATGCAGTCTAATAGTCGACTGCCAGAGCAAAGGATTTGTGATCACTTATATGTACTGAGAAAATTGATGACGTGACGTTAACATGGCTGGTTTAGTGTCAGCCAGCGGCTTTGTCTGGATGAAGAAAATTGGTACGATTAGTACTGTTTGTACTATCATGTATATAAGCGATATATATAGATTCGATTTTTATTAGGTGAAATGTTATGTTATATTAAGAAGAAAGAAAAAAATTGCACAATAAAAAAAGCTTTTTATATATCTATTACATTACTTTTTTGAATATGTTGAAGGCATTTTTGTATAATACTAATCATAATAATTACATAACAGCGCCTCAGATTCAAAAATATTTTTAACGGCGTCTTCCCGACTTTCAGGCGTATAATTATACTCGTGATAAGTTCGTTAGGCAAAGCGAGCTTTGATGTTTAGTGGATTTCTAAGACTGAAGCAATATAGGGTTACTATAAATTTGCAGCTACGGAAATGGCTGCTTTAAGGTTCAGTTTAGTTTATGTCATTTTAAACAAATGTTCGGACCTAGCAAAGGTTGCCTCGATCATCAGTGGGAGGCTCAGATTTTCGTCGGTTTCATCGCGAGGTCGTTTTTAGGCGGGCACGGAGTCGGACACGGACAGTGTCATGTCTGTCGGCTCGACTCGACGTCTGTTCTAACGCGAATGAAGGAAAGATGGAAGTGCATGGATGAAAGTGCATGGAAGGAGGCATTCCGAAAAGACAGGAAGAGGCATCGGAACGGGAAGGGCTACTCTGAGTCTTCTAACGATGACGAGGACAGTACATCTACTGCTGGCCAGAACGTCGACATCGATATCTTTTGCGACAAAATCGTTCAATGAAACCAAACGCGAAAGTTGACAGGACCGGGCCGGCCTAAGCATATGGATTCGCTACTCTATCGGGGCGGCGCAGAAGGTAAATGGGATTCGTATTCGCGAAAGCCAAGTTGCTGCAGCCCCCCATTCAACGTTGCTACCGCTGTCATGGAGTTAGCCACATGGTGGTAAAGTGCAACAGGGTAGTCGAACGGAGGAATCAGTGCTTCCGGTATAGCCAATCCAAGTATGAGCAAGGTGGATGCTCAGTTGCCTCTGAAGTGTACTACCCGGCTTGCGAGGCGGCATAGAAGCCTGCTAACCAAAAAGGCGGGTAGCGCCGCCTGCGCATAATCCAGCGCCACCTACAATAAGAGTGGGAGGAGGAGACGTACGAGGCTCGTAGCTCCCTCGTAGGACCCGCCGTCTGATACCCACATTATAATCAGTGGCGTCAAAATCGACGTCAAAAGGAGCATGAAATGCCCTGAAACTGTTGAAAACAGCGGCGACTTTGGCGCACCTTTTGTCCAATGTCGATGAGCCGAGTGTTAGATCGGAGTAGGCCGGAGTAGTTAGGTCGACAGGTCCGTCCTGTAAAGGTGGAAGTCTCAGTTAGCAACACTATCTGACGATCTGCGGGACATAATAGGGGACGACCTTTTCCTGCCGGCCGTGGTCAAGTCTATGGATGGCAGCGAGACGTCGTGGAAAGTGGTCTCCTCGAGGCGACGGAGCGGGTAAGGGAGACTTCTACCCAACTCCTCATTCGCTGTGAGTGACCGGGTCGCCTCTTAAAACTCTTTCGTTACCTCTTAACTGACTGACTGAGTTATCGCATCAATCAATGAATTGACACAAGCTTGAAAAATTAAATTTGGCATGTAAAGGCCCTTGGGGCAAGCTATTCTAAGAGAGAATAGGAGCACTAATAGAGAATTTTCATTAAGGATAGTCTCGTAGTCCATGGAAAGGAAGCGGGCTGCAACTTATACATATGAACTAAGGAAAGAATGGTGGTGCGGTATCTAAAATCTAGCAATCAACAATCTAGCCTCTGGTTTTGGATAGGGAAGTTGAAAATTGTATTATAAATTACTAGAGGGCGCGCGCGGCTTCGCCCGCTTATTAGGAGTGAATTCTAAAAAAAACACGAAACACGTGTTCAATAAAATATTTTTAACAGTCTGAATTTAAATTTTTATAAAAATCGGTGGCAATTTAAAGATTTTTCCATATAAACTTTCAACTCCTTATTTGAACCCTTAGGGGGTGAATTCTTAAAAACCATGAAACACGTGTTCAATGAAATATTTTTAAGAGTCTGAATTTTAAATTTTATAAAAATCGGTACAGATTAAAATTTTTTTCCATACAAACTTTCAACCCCTATTTCATCCCTTTAGGGTTAAAATTTTTCAAATTCCCTTCTTAGTGGATGTCCAGAATATGAAAATAAACATCTGCCCAAATTTCACGTTTCTACCATCAGCGGTTACGGCTCTGCGTACGTCTTACCTCAGTCAGTCAGCACAAGTCCTTTTATATATATAGATAACTGATCAGGCGGGGCAGAAGTGTAAAAGCGATGATTGCACGTTCATTTTCACTCAATGAGAAAAGATGATAAAAAGGCGAGAACAAAATGAAATAACGTATTTAATAATAGTATTTCTTACAGTTTTTATATGAAAAAAATTATGACGCGTCCAACCAACTAAACTTGTTTAGCCTGTTTTTGTAAGGATGAGAAAAATTAAAATTGTATCTAAATGTTTATGTGATAATTGTAAGCTTAGTTATATTTAACACATTTGCCACGATCTCCACTTCTTCCTCTCCGTTAGCTACTTGCCTTCTAGTTTTCGAGAAATTGCTTTGTTTCGTTACCTTTTGGTAATAAAACACAGAGAAACAGAAAGAAAATGAAAATAATTAATTTCCCCGTGTACTAGTGGAATCCACAACCGTCGCTTTTAAGTCTGACTCTGTGCCTACTCGTAAATGAAACTGTAAAAATTAAAAATATAATAAAAAAGCCTTTTATTTCTTGTAAGAAAAAAGCAGTAACAATGGAAGGTAGGTAAATTAATTCTAGTATTTTTTACACTTTCTTTATTTAATTTCGTCCCAAGAGTTCTATATATTTCTATCTTGGATCATTTGCATTCATGATGTATGTACCTGTCCTTTTAACAATTTCTTTCGCCCATATCTTGAACCTTCCCATAAGCAATGGACCAAAAGATTGACAATTCACTCTTTTGGTCCATTGCTTATAACTTTCAGTCTCGCTACGTGTCCTGCCAATTTCCAGGTTATTTTTTTTAATTAGGTAGCTCTAGGCTACCGATGCACTAATAGTTCCCAGTTTGACATGACTGCATTTTTAAAAATTCCATTATTTTACCAGATTATGATGATAACTGTTTTGTAATAATTGCTTTGCTCGTCAAAGGTTATTGATATACACAAGTATACGTATATATTTTCCGTTTATGTTTAATCCGCAATTATATATATTATTTTATTATTGATACATTAATATAGTTAATATACCATAATGCTTGTATAGATGTAAATATTCAAATCTGCAATATATTATTATATTGCACTGCGGAGTGAATTATCTTTAAGTTTTCCCTAAAAATAATTATATAAACACTACTAATGACGCGAGTTATTACTATAATTGCACAAAAAACATTGGTATAATATAATAATTGCTGTAGTGTATTATGGATTTTGCTATTTCACTAAGATTTGAATAACTGTTTTTGCAGCAGGTACCTATCTTTTTTAGGGTTACTGTATCGTTTATGGAAAAAAGGGGTCTAATAAGATTGACCGTCTGTCTGTCTGTCTGTCTGTCGAGAGCCTTTATCTCAGGAACACCCCATGAAAAAAAGGTTTTTCTACATTTACTTAAAAAAAATATATATATATATATATGGCCGTTTATATTGCAAAAAACGCGTATTTCTCACCATAAAGGGAATCAAAATTAATAGGGTAATTCCGGTTAACCTAGAATTTAAAAAAAAATCACCTCGCATCTACAGGTAGTGCTAGCTTAGGAAAAGATCTGCAAACTTGAGGACAAAATTTGGTATTAAATCCGCTACTTCCAGTGAAATATCACATGAAAGGGCTCTGGCTAAGCTGTCTGAAATTTAGAAAAAGCTCGAAACTTCCAATTTTTGTATGGAACTCTCGCTGGGCGAGACTCACGCTTGTCCGGTTTTTTTGATACAACGGAGATTTATTAATAATAAATTTTTATATAAAATTTTATTTTAAATAAATATAGGAATGAAATTAGTAGTAGATAAGTTTGCCTAGCATTCGGCCGCAATTACCTTTAGTAAATATATTGTAATTAACTTTTGTTTAAAAATCGCAGATATGTGTTTGTATATGATCCAACGTTATTTATAAAAAAATTGTGTAGAGAATATGAAATATTGTTCATTGCTCTCGATCTGTTGCAATATTTGGGATGCCATGCCATATCAGGTGTTTTGGGTATCATTATTCCACTGTTTAGGTATTATTATTTACATTGTTTTTCCTGTTCGGTGGTTTTTCTTCAAGTATATTGTTTGAAAAACGTTATTATGATGTAAGGATATTATATTGGTTTTTTTATCGAGTGGTTAGTCCTCGCATAGGTCGAAAACGATTAGCAATTATATAGATAATTAAAGAATCTTTATATTCATACACTCTAGAGAATGACCATTTTTTTTAAATAAACTCGAGATATCCTCGTCCTAATTACAACAGCTTCAATTGGACATAACACATCATTCGTTACTTCCCAGTTTTTCTGATTTCAATATTTGTCAAATGGTCGTTCTTGCCCTTGAGTAAGTTATATGTCAACTAGAAATCTTTAAACTACCTATAATATAAAAGGTGTTTAATACATATATTAAAGGACATAATATAACCTCCTTGGCATTTTGTCAAAACTACAATATATGAAAAAAAAGTGAAATCGTAAACATTGTTTAATCTATGGGTAGTTTTTTTTAATAATTATTTCGGTGTGCCATATAATGTAAAATGTATCCCATCAAAAAATATTTTCAGTTAAAATGTTGACAAAACGGTGGCTGTCCGTTTCGTTTCTATTATCTCTAGATTACTAGAACCTTCGTATGTAGAGTTTAAGCTAACCATTCGTCGATTCGACGGGTATTATTAATTTTTCTTTTTTGTACTATGTAGTTAAAAACTAAACTTGTTTTTAAGTTTCGTTCATTAATATGTTCGTAAATAAAAAAAAACATTTGCCTATTGAATTTGTTTATTTATTTATTAAAATATGATAACTTTTCTTAACTTCTAATTAAATTGGGACATTTTCTTAATAATCTCTTAAGCATGCAAAATCATCACTAAATTAGAACTAAACCATTAGTTTTTAGGCTTCTTATGATACGTGTAAAATATTTATAGATTTAAAGGCTTGCCTCAATTGCACCAGTCCAGTATAATTGTAAATAGGTGTGAACCACATTTTTAATTAAAATAATAATTAATTAATCAAATATTTAATTATCCAAATAGTCGAAGAGGAGCCAGTGACAGAGCACGAGTAGTGTTCCGAGCCACCTGAAGAAAAAGCTGAAGGAAAAGCTCCTGAAGGCTTGGATGAAGGATCAGGGGGGTAAAATGAATAAAAATTGATGACGCGCCTAATATTGGCGTGATCAGTAGGTGTCGTATAGAAATCTATTACGTATAGATTTAGTCAGGTGAGTTACATTAATAATGACGACGTTTTGGTTATTTAAGGTTACGCTATCTCTACAAGCTCTACTAAATTTTAAAACGATAATTTAGTCGAAATACTTTAGCTTAAACGTTGACTACCGCCTCTTGGACGTAAAATCATCCAATATTAACCATAGATAGCTAACCTCCGTAGACTGGACGGGCAGTGCAATGAAATATCGCTGTTTTTTAAACACCGCGTCTAAACGTGCTGTCAATTCAAACTGCCTTAGTTAACAGTGAGACCCTTGTAGTAGTAAATGCAGTGGGCATGTAATTATTTTAGTTTTTAAGATATTTGACCTGTGCCCGTCGTTTCCACGGTTATTTAGCTTTATCGTGTAATAAATAAATGTGTGCGTTTATTTTTAACTAAATTTGTGAATTTCAGATTTACATAATTTCTTTCTTCACAAGTAGATTAAATAATATTTTTTTATAACTTAAACATAAAGATGATGAACAAAGAGATAACACCATCAGAGCCCGAGGAGAGATATGTAATCTCACCAGACTTGTGCTGTGGCTTTGTTGCCCATGAAACGTGGAACACCAACCGCTAATCATTTCAAATACCACCTTGAGACTAAAAGCAAACAATCAATAACAATTACAACTTGGTCCATATAAGTTAACAATAGTATAGGGCACACTTCGAGACATTCGAGAGGAACTACAAAACAGCAGAACGCGTCCGGTCCGCAGTTCAATCTTTTGTTATGACGGTCCACTTACGTTGCTTTTCTTCAAACCAAATACATCGAGATTTTTGTCACTATCCCGTTATGAAGATAATTTCACCATCAATGCGAACTCTAAACAACACCACATAATTGGGTTTTATAACTCGACTAGAGGTGGTGTATACAGTTTCGGTCAAATGTGTTCTAATATGTCAAGTGGCCGTAAAACAATAAGATGGCCAATGCGTTACCAATAACCAATCTTTTACGATATTATCAATATTGCATACATAAAGTACATTTTTGTCATTTGTGCTAAAAAAAATGAATTTATTTATTATGTTTTTATTACTTAATATGATGCCTGAAGCCTACACCTGTGGTTGCAAGTCCCCGACACTGCTGGATTTAATCGATTTAATTTAATTGTCTAATTTAGGAATTAGTTATAAGACTAAAAGAAGCAAATATACGATTATTTTAAGGAATTATATTGTTCCATATGGGACGTGCCTATCGAGATCGAGGGTTTTCCCCCAATTTTCATGGGATTCTATCACCAGATCCGCAGTTGGTGCTAATGAGACCAATTGGAAAGTACGTTCTTTTAATTATAATCTATCTACAAATGACGGAGAAATTGATGGATGGAAATAAAAAAAATAGTTAACAAATATAGAACCTCCTCCTTTTTATACCAGTTTAGGTCTAGTGTTAATCAATAAGTTAAGAAACAAATCTAAATAAAACAATTTATTCCAAAATTAAAAAAAAACATGTTTTTCCAGCAATAAATTAGTAAATCAAGTCACAAGTTATTCCAAAGCTAATTCATTTATCGGCACTTTGTCAAACAGCTTACTGGTCTCTGTCACAATGCGCGAGACGACCGCCTTTACTATGGGAGGAGCGACTTCGCGGAATATATCACGCCAGTTGGAATTTGCGAATTCTATTACAGGATCAGCTGAAATTACATTTATAGAAAATTTATATATATATATATATATATATATATATATATATATATATATATATATNATATATATATATATATATATAATTTTAAGTAGAAAACCCAGTGAGTGTCAGCGTACTCCGTTCTCCTTTCCGCTTAATAAGGACGTAACAACTTAAGTCTATGCATAAGATGATATTCACGTTAAAAAATTATGTCAATTTATATGAGGCCAGTCGTGGCGCAGCGGCAGGAAGTGTGACTGTAAAATCGACTGGTTGTGGGTTCGATTCCCACTCGAGGAGATGAAATATTTACTTAAATTTATATTTCCATTACTTCGCTCTGGTGTCGAGGCAAAGCGCGGCATTGAGTTCTTCCACTCAACACGCAATGCCTCCAGAATTCGGCAGAAAGTGGGGAACGGTGTCTTAACTGTACTGCGCTGTGTGCGGGATATAGCGTGAAGCTGAAAAAAAAACCTGTACACGATTTTGAGATAAAGGTCTTGACAGACGGACAACAATGTGATCCTATAGGGGTTTTTTATTTTCATTTGAGATACGGACCTCCAAAAATTAAACATGAATGCATCTCTTGGAAAGAAAAAGAGTGTATCTCTTCTATCCTCCAAGTATCTTACCTAGTTTCTTGTTTCCATTGAACAAATTTTGGAACTGGAATACAACTCCTCCTAGAACATCTGCAGTGTGCTTCCAGTCTTTTACAGTCCAGTATGACTTGCCATTGGACACATGTTCTCCTAACTTGAGGTCTACCTTCACTACTATGTCACCTGGAAGTAAATAATTTTTATTATTAGTTTAGATTTAGCTTAGGGAAGGCACTAGGCCAAGGAAACCTAGTGTTAACACACATCGTTTCCCAAGCACTGCTTAATTCAAGGGATATGCTCTACAAAGCTTTTTGTCTTTTGTCAAACGTGGGCAAATTAGGAAAATTTATACCCCTGAGTAGTTTTCGAATCCACAATAACAACAACTGTTGCAAAAGTTTTGAAAAAACAATAATAAAATGTTTATTTGCTAGAGTACGTACTACACATTCAGTCTACATTAAAAAGTTGATATAGTATACTGAGAATCTAGAGGTAGCTGTTGTGTATTGACAAAAAAGAGTATGAAATCTGAAGGGTTAATGGTAGCGGTAATTGTCAGAAGGACACTATTGACTGCTAAGCCCAGGACGATGCCCTATTGTACAGTAACCGTGTTAGTATTAATTTTAACTGTATCAAAGCAACCACCGGTATTCTCTCTTTGCAATGTTAATGTAATTTTTAAACATTCAATTTACTTATAAGTTAATAATAAGCTTTTATATATATAAAAGAAGAAAAAAAAACTTAAATATATAAATAAATTTCCGTTTGTAACAAATCTAGATGACAGATATTGATATCAGTTTTTACCCAGACATATTATCTGGATATAATACATTTTTGTTTGCTGTCTCTAGATCTAGAAATTATAAAGAAAATATTTGTTTAAATAGAACTTGAACTCAAACATATAATTAATCTACAGGTAAAATGCTAAAAAAATAATTTGAAAAAAAAAATCTATCTCTTTCTCAAGTATTTGGATCAATATAGTGCGAACATGATAATTAACATGGTAACCAAGTAAACTTACGGATTTGAATCTTATATTTCCCTTCTCCTTCAATAGGTAGAATTAACAGTTTTCCATTCAATTTATAATCTCCTATCAGAGTGGCTGAACACTTCAAATCCATAGTTGTCCTGTGTCCTAGGCGTCTGAAATAAATATTTAATAGAGTTTAAAAAAAAATACGTGATGTCGTACAACAAAGGAACAAAATCTATAGAATGTGCCCGAAACTACAAATTATAGGTTTAAAATCAAGGAGTTTTCTAGTAACCTCTGAAAAATTCCACTTTTCAGGACTTGTATCCAATTTGATTATAACATAGTAAACATAGTATCATCAAACTAATTTGATTATAACATAGTATTATTTTTATTATATTACGACAGTCGTTGCGCAGGGGCAAAAAGTGTAACTGTAAAACCGACTGGTTGTGGGTTCGATCCCCACTCGAGGAGTTGAAATATTTACTTAAATTTATATTTCCATTTCTTCGCTCTGGTGTCGAGCGTGGCGCGGCGTTGTAATATAAACTTGGCCTATGAAAAATATATCATGTAATAATTTTTTTCAGCTTATTTCCTGCGTTTTAGAAGAAAAGAAGGCGAAGGGGAAATATATATAGACTTTCGTAGCTTCGTTCATTTTTTCATATNTATATATATATATATATATATATATATATATATATATATATAATACATACATTCATAATTAGATGTATACCAACATAATGGAACATAAACATGAGTAACGAGAGGGATCTTAAAAACACAAATTTCTGGAGCGTTTACTCTGAAGGCGAGTAGAATTTATGTGTTTTTTCCTGCTTCGCCATATGTAGCAAGGTAGACAAAGGGCAGAGGGAGCTTATTGTCAAGACACTTCGTTCCCCATTCTCTTCGTTCAAATTTTGGAGGCATTGCGTGTTGAGTGGCGGAACGCAACGCCGCGCCTTCTCTCGACACCAGTGTGAAAAAATTAAAATATTAAAAAAATCATTTCCTCGAGGGAGAATTGAACCCTTGTGTTTAATTCCCTTCCTATATTGCGTTTACAGTCACACGCTTGTGTCGCGACTGACCTCGTTAAGTTCTTCTGTAGTTGATAATAATAAAAAAAAATAGGTTCTTATTATCGACAAAGACAATTTTAACTTATCTTATGAATAGATGCCAGAGAACCTAGAGTTATATATTAAGCACGCCGTTCCCTATATTCCGCCGAAATTTTATATCACACTAGTAAGCGCGCGCAGCTTCGCACGCTTATTTGCACCCTTAGGGGTGAATTCTAAAAAAACCACGAAACACGTGTTCTAAAAAATATTTTTAACAGTCTGAATTTAATTTTTTATAAAAATCGGTGGCCATTTAAAGATTTTTCCATATAAACTTTCAACCCTTTATTTGCACCCTTAGGAAGTGAATTCTAAAAAACCATGAAATGCGTGTTCAATGAAATGTTTTTAAGAGTCTGAATTTCTAATTTTATAAAAATCTGTGCCGATTTAAAAAAAATCCATACAAACTTTCAATCCCTATTTCATCCCTTTAGCGGTAAAATTTCTCAAAATCCCTTCTTAGTGGATGTCCAGATTATGAAAATAAACATCTGTCCAAATTTCACGTTTCTACCATCAGCAGTTACCCCTGTGCGTGGTGCGTCTTACGTCAGTCAGGTACATGCCCATTTATATATATAGATAGATTACGTGTCAAATGGCGGAACTCAATGCTCTTTAAATTACCTCTAAAGTACATAATCTACAAATAACATACCTACCTACTTTTAAATGGGCTATCTCATTATGCAATTACATTGAAAATTACTCGTGTAAGTGACGTAATATGACAAGATATGCCGTTTTTTCAGCACATCTTTCCCATTGTTTCATAATAACGTGAGAATTTATAGCCCTCAGATCTATTTAAGTAGACAATTAGTATAGGATTCACGGTTATTTGAATCGATCTGTTGAACAAAGTGCGTCCGTCTTACCTGCTATTTAATTTTTATTATACAGGTAGTTAGAGTAATTTCATTTAATTGAAATGCTATGTTAATTAACTAATGCTGAGAATATCTGTGATGTGGAATTATCAATACATATTTTATGTCATTATATTTATATTTTTATTTAAATAACTTTTATAATATTTAGTACAAAAAAATCAAAAAATTCGTGTAAAAAATTGAACGTTCGGCAATGGCGTAAACATAAATTGATTAGTGCATATGAAATAATGAAAGGAAACGTAACAAGCTTCCTGCAATGCTCAATTGAAACTGTTGGCTTAATTTTTTGGATAAGTGGAAAAAAAATCCAACCAATAGCTCCTGAAATTTGTGCATACATAAATACATTAGCTCCGTAATAATTTAGTATAGATATAAGTACATATAAAAATATAATTAATTCTTACTTTAAATCCAAAACTTGACAATGCCTCAATCCTCTTACAACGGTATTTTTGAAATCCATGTTCAGACCAGCTTGAGTCGCCTTAACTTCGTCTATATTCATTGGATCTAAGGTGTCCATGCCCAGACTTGGGATGCCAGCAGCTACTACAGGGACAGCATGTTGGGCTGAAGTCTTCAAACAAGCTAGGTCCGTTGGGTGGCATGGTGTAATCAAATGTGCTGCGGATAAAAAATTATAGTTCTTTAATTGGTTGTAAACATGGTGAAACTAAATATGTGTATTTTTTCCAATTTCCAACTGGTGTGATTTTTTATGATCGATTAAACATATGTGTTTATCACTTAAGGAAGCTGTTGAAGCTTTAGCAGAAAGGATATTTTTATTAAAAATGTTAGTAATCGAACCAGAAGGTTCAAAAAAGTCCTTGTTCTCACACTCACATAAACCCGAGATCTCTCATAAACTTTAGAGCTCACAGATAAGATTTAACCCTTATCTGTTCTACTAAATATATTTGTGTTTTTTTCAATATTATTTAGAAACACGCCACGAACATATGTCGTCCGTGCATTTTTCTGCTACCCTCTGTTTTTTGTTTTGTTATGATATTTATATACCTGTATTAATATAAATCACCATTCGGGGAAATTATTGTAGTTAGGTAGAGAAGAAAGTACTTAGCATTCCAAGGATTTACTATGCGGGTACTCTGTCTACTTCGTTACAGGACGAGGATTTCAGGACAGTAGCACGGCTTTCGAACCGAGGCTTCTTAAATCTACTTAAGCAGACTTTATTGTCTCAGCTCCTCAGTCTACGAACACCACCAATTATTAAAAAAACGTTTACAGATCCTTAGCTTTCTGATGAGGTATCACAATGTAGGATATATGGAGAAATGCGATAAGAAAAGGATAAGATAAGGGAAATCTGAAATTAACAGTTATACGGGCTTACGAAGATTATACATATCTTTAAATATAAAATTCAAATTGCGAATACAAATTCACATAACGTGTACAATATCTTTTAAGATTTTAAAGAAAGAAAGAAATCCCAGTCCCTGTTCATTATGTGGATTTTAACTGAAGGTGTAGACGAGCATTGTTTGTAACAAACATCTGAATATCAATCTGACATGATTGATCATGGACGATGATCTCTAAGAGATGCCATATCAATGTAACAATTTGTATACGTAATAATGAGTGACAAAAGAATGGGAAAATAAGATTTGTGAAGAGTAAATAGCAAGAGAGGCATGAAGGCCACAGCTAACTTTCGAGAATATATAGGGAATATAAAAAAGAGAATAAAAAGAGTATCCAGACACTGTAGTGTTTGGTGCTCTGGTCCGGCGATGTACTAGTTGCGTAAAATTCCCTCATGTAACTACGATAACGGCTTCCTGAATATCAGCGACCAGAGGATCGACCAAAAGATATCTTCGGAAGATCCGGAAACCATCGATGACATTATCCCCTGGTTACTGCATGGTGCTGGTTAAACCCAAGTTTTTTAGTACCTATACTCATTTAAATTACAGATATTATTGACTCATATTATACCACAAGAAAATAAACGTATGTTTTATTAGCAATTATGTGACACCGGTTTCCTTACAATTATAATACAAATATTATGTAAATTCAAACAAGTCATTATTTTATTTAACCATATGCTTTGTATAAGATAAATAGTAAAAAAACATGTTTATATTAGCGATAACCTATAAAATTATGAAAACTATTGTGAAGTACTTAACAGGTTCGATTAAATAAGATACGTGGGACTTCAAGCGTTGTGACTGTTACCTTAGAATACATTGAGAGACATTTAAACGTATGAAAAAAATAAATTTTTAATTACTAAATTTACAATTTCGACAAATTAGATTTTATGCAACTGCGGCTTTGCCACAATATACAGTCTGTGCACTGTATGTGAATTAAGTTTTTCTTAATACATAAATTAACTAGACTGCTCCGAGATATATCGTCGTGAGTGGCCAAACTCAACGTCACGAGCAAGCAAATGAAAACAATTTATTCCTCCGAGAGAGAATCAAACCCACAAACGTCATGTTTACAGACAGACGGTATGTCGCTGTGCTACGATGGCCTCTTAACATCTTCATATTATGCTTAGTATATTTAATTAAAAAAAATTAAATTAAATTAGCTTCACGCTGTATCCCGCACACAGCAGGGTAGGCAGAGGGAACCTAGTGTTAAGACACTCCGTTCCCCATTTTCTGCCGAATTCTGTATTGAGTGGCAGAACTCAAGGCCGCGCTTAACCTCGACACCAGAGCGAAGAAATAGAAATATAAATTTAAGTAAATATTTCATCTCCTCGAGTGGGGATCGAACCCACAACCAGTCGGTTTTGCAATCATACCTCGTGCCGCTGCGCCACGACCAGCCTCGCCTAATATATTTAGCTAAGATATTTTCATTTTACCCTAACAACATTTTCCTTAAGAACCAGCGGTTAAACCAACTATTACGCAACCTTTAATTAGTCCCGTGAAAATGGGCTATCTATTATTATTTATTACATCTTTTTTCTTATAAGGTATCTATCATAAAAACGATTATGCAAATTTTCTAGGAAAATCAATAAACTATTGAGCATTATTTACTGAGGTTGAGGTTGAGGTAAATTTATTGTTTTATTAAAATTAAATTAAGAAAAAGATTAAAAAGCTTCACGCTGTATTCCGCACACAACAGAGGGAACCTAGTGTTAAGACACTCCATTCCCCACTTTCCGCTGAAATGTGAAGGCATTGCGCGTTGAGTCGCGAAACTCAACGCCGCGCTTTTTTTCCTGCAATATAAAATGATACTACCAAATTTTAGTTACTTCAATAATTGACTTGAGTTTCACAGCAGGTTACTGCTTCGCGAAAAAAGCGTGAAAATTTTTTTCTCTGTATTTTTAACACTAGGTTCCTTCTGGTAACCGGAAGGGATGAGGCGACGAATTTCATTTGGTGCGGTATGTTTTGATTATGTTGACTAAGAAGCTTGATTCTGTGCTTCAAGGGACCATAGACCTAGATACAAGATATGGTGGATCTCGAAATAATGGTGGTTTGGTGGAATGGTATTAGCAAACGGACAGACGGACAATAAAATTATCCTATAAGGGTTCCGTTTTTACCTTTTGAGGTACGGAACCCTAAAAATGTGTAAAAAGTTTATTAGATCTTTACTTTACTATCAATATTAGCGCTCTGTAGTTGTTAGTGTGTAGATGTTACATTTGCCAGGTCAAGAATTAATTGGTCATGCTAGAAAAAAAAATCAAGTCAATCAAGAAATTAAAAAAAATCTTACATTAATCACATTTTAATTGATCAATATATCATTACGACCGCAACATTACCACAATTGCCTAATACTTATACTACTTTTAAATGTGGTTTATTTTGCATATTTATGATGCTAATGTACGCACCGATAGAATATAATGAATGCTTTTCATTATTTACACAAAATAGCCAAAAGAAATCTAATATATAAAAATCTTTAATAAATAAAAGTCTCAGCTCAAGGTGCCGTGTCGCACTCTTTCAGTTAATACGATTTTTACTACGCTTCTATTACGTCGATCTGTAACTATATAAAAAAACTAGCTTTAACCTAAGGCCAAGCAGGTGCCTGGTAAAATGGAAATAACTTTTTTTTATCAACTTCACGCTGTATCTCGCACACAGAAGGGTAGGCAGAGGGAATCTAGTGAAAGACACTCCGTTGCACACTTTCCTCCGGGATCGAACCCACAACCAGAGATTTTACAGTCACACCTTGTGCCCCTGCGCCACGACTGGTTCCTAACTCTACTTATTACTTCTATACGACACACGACACGCTTTATGTACTTGAAGTTACTCTAAAGAGGGTGACATCGAAATGTAAATCAAACGTAACGTGACCTATATATAGTCTAACCTGATAAATGGAATTTCCAACACAAAATTTTTTTTTTGTTCCGAACCTGTATTTAAATAATAAATAAATAAATGATAATAATTGTATACTAACATAGTTTAAGCAAAGATATATTAACAAAATTATATGGATTTAAAAAGTCTGAAATAAAGATTATTATTATTATTATTATTATTATTATTATTATTATTATTAAATAAGCGTTTTTTAACGGAATAAGCTCAAATAGGTAGATGTAATATTAGTAGAATACCTTTAATATAATTTGATATAGTATAGATTTAATAAATAACTTTCATTTCACCCACTTCTACTTCTTTTAGAGGCCAGTCGTGGCGCAGTGGCACAAAGTGTGACTGTAAAACCTGGACTGGTTGTGGATTCGATCCCACTCGAGGAGATGAAATATTTACTTAAATTTATTTATTTCCATTTCTTCGCTCTGGTGTCGAGGCTAAGCGCGGCGTTGAGTTCTGCCACTTAACACGCAATGCCTCCAGAATTCGGCAGAAAGTGGGGAACGTGTCTTATTCTAGGTTCCCTCTACCTATCCTGCTGTGTGCGGGATACAGCGTGAAGCTAATTTATTTATTTATTTTATTTCTACTTCTTTTATTGGCAAAATAGTTGGAAATTATTTTTAATTTAGATGACAGTATAATGGTGACACCATTGAGCAAGTCTAATGATGAAGCTGGAAGGTGGAAGACGATATCCCGGGATGCCTATTACTGAAACCAAAGAGTTTAGCCCCGTAAGACCCGTCTTGGCGCATTCTATTAATTTCTCATGGAGACAATTACCTGATTATGGAACTGGAAAGCTGATTGAATTCTAAACGTGTCAATCCTTTTTAATACTAATATTTTTACATAGTTTTTTTGTGAATATTTAATAGATATAAGAATAGTTAAAATTTTTGCTTCTTATATTCGGAAAATAATTAAAAAAATATAACAACCGTCGCGCTTTATAAAAAATATAGCGCGACGGTTGTGGGTACAATTCCCACTCGGAGGGAATGAGTTATTTTTATTTCCTTGATAGCAGCGCGCCACCACTCAACACCGACAATGTCCTAAAAATTGGGCGGTGAGTGGGGAACGGAGTGTATTAACACTACGTTCCCTTTGCCTACTTTCATGTGGGATACGTTGTGAAATTTAAAAAAATTATAATAAAGAAAATCAAAATAAACTCACCATGTATTGAATCATATAAGAAACAAACGAATGCACTAGCGAATAAGAAACGCATCTTTAACATTTAAACAAACATAAAGAAATGACGATAATTACTATTGTTATCGAGTTAATATAGCATTAGGTGGACCTAATGAGCATCAACCGCAATTTAAATTGTTTAAATAACTGTACATTAAAAAAATGACAACGTCATTATATTTATGTATAAGCATATTTAAAAAATATTAACTAAATAAAAAAAGTTATTTTTTTATCAAAAAACACTTTGTTCTCCACGCACCCTTTTTCGAATTATTGCGTGGTGAGTTGGTAGGAGCGGAACGTCGGGCTTTGTTTAGTTACCAGAGCAAAGAAATGAAAATATTAAATATTTTTACTCTCTCGAGGGAGAATCGAATCCACAACCGTCTCGTTTACGGTCTGACGCTATGCGGCTGCGTCGCGACGGCCTCAAATATCAATACAAAATCTTTTTAGAGAAAACTGTGAAAAGAAGTAAAACAATTAGACTTAGTAATTCGATATTGTAGTAAGGTTAATATTAGCTTGACACCGCCTTCAAAATTATAAAATCTTTTTTAATTACTTCTGCTTAACAAAATCAAAGTATGTTGTACATTATATAAAATTATTTTTTACTTTTTAGTTCGTTGTTTGAAGATTGTTTTTCTATTTGTTAATTTTTTTTTACGATTTTAAGTGATGGGTAGACCTTAATACAAAGCTGGTTGTCCTAACAATCACTAACTTGAGAAGTTTACATATGTATAAAACTTCAAACTTCATTAGGTATTATTATGCATGCTAACATTTTGGCATATTGACAAGAACATACATAAAAAATATTCGGGCGAATTGAGAATCTCCCCCTCTTTTGACATCGGTTGAAAATGAGAACATCCTCTTTTTTGGAGTAGCTTCTGACACTAATTTTAACAATGTTTTTCCTTGTAACTTTTACAGATATTTATATTTTTTAACAAAAAAAAACAAACTTGTTCAATTTTAACCGGATCCCGTAATCAGAACTTAATCAAACTTTCACAAAACTATCCTTGAAGTGTATCCTGTCAAACAAAAAAAGAATCATCAGAATCGGTTAGCGTGATATTAAGTTATTCGTCCATTTGCCGCGCACATACCTAATGCAAATTTAAGACATTTGATTTTCTCATAGATGCCGTTGTCAGAAATGGACGAAAAAAATGGGACCACACGGGAAGCACTAGCTTTCAAATAAAACAAATCATCAAAATCGGTCCACTCAGAAAAGTTTTAAGGTAACAAACATAAAAAAATTCACTGTCGAATTGTTAACCTCCTTTTCTTACAGAAGTCGGTTAAAAATGGTTTCTCTTGTAATTTCAACGAAATTGCCAAATTGTAATATTATAATAATTTACAAACTAGAAATTATAGGGCGGCAAAAACTACAACTTGAAATTTGTAAATTTATCCGTGTTTACTATTCATACTTGAAATTCTACGATATTTCTTAGCTTGATAATATAAATCAAACATATGCAAATATAATAAATAGCAATTAAAATATGTAATTTAGCAAATTTGCTATAATTTTTAACAAGGCTTTAGCTTTTACAATTAAAAGTCTTAAAACTTAGAGTTAGAGTGCCAGTGTTTAGTATATTTTAGTATTAAAAATCCTGATATCAATGATCACATATTATAATTAAATGCAAAGTTATTATACCACAGATAAAATAATAGTAACACTTATTATGAAAAAACAGGTTCTCGCTTATTCGCGCAAAGCGGTATAGGCATAGGGAACCTAGTGTTAAGACACTCCCTTCTTCACTTCGAATTTTTAAAAAATTGCTTCATGAGTGACGTGAACAGTAATTTATTCAATTTGTACATACCTAAATATATATTAAATGAAAATATTTGTTTTCATTCAAAATAACTTGTTTTTGTCAATTTAACGATAATATTGGACGTCATTCGTATAAAAAAAATCGAGGTTTGGGCAACTTCGAGACATTTTTTTATTTTGTATAGCTTCCTGTTTTATTTTACACTAGGTGCTACCCGCGGCTTCGCCCACGTGTTCATAAGGAAATAATACAATCACAAATTCTAAGTCCCTCGAAACCATTCCCCTGAATGGGAATCGAAACCACAATCCTCGCATTTAACTAACGCGCTATGACGCCCTCAAAGAATCTACGTATAAGATACATACATACGTAATTAACTAATTAGCGGAGAGCAGTAAGGTTCTATTGTAAGCCGAGGTGCAAGTTCAACAAAACAGGTGGGATTTTCCAAGATTGTATTTATGGTGGCCTAAGTCACTTAAAAGGTGTAATACATTTCAGTGGCGTAGCTGGGGGGGTGCGAGCGGTGCGGTCGCACCGGGCAACAAATGGAAAGGGGCAACAAAGTCTACGATCAATTCTTCTAATTTTTTTTCAATCAAGAATCAAGGAATGTACAAGAAAAATAAGAGAATGAAAATGAAAAATACAATCTCGCTATCATGTCAATTGAACATGAACTAGTCGATACTATTGATTTTGAAAATGTGATTAATGACTTTGCTAGTCAAAAAGCGCGTAATCTCCGTTTTAAATTTTTGCAATATTTTTTACCAAAATCTAATGTTATAACTTATAACTTAACTTAGCTTCACGCTTTATCCCTAGCGAGGTAGTCAGAGAGAACGGAACGCCAAACGCCGTAGCGAGACCGTAGTCTCAACATACCTCTTTCGCCTTGTCCACTGTTATCAACCTCTTCATACATGCCCTCCGGGGAGTCCTCATGCTTTTTATATGACTTTCCTCCAGTATCTTTGATACTGTGTTTTCGAAGGTCAACCGAGGTCTCCCTCTATCTCTCTTACCACTCACTTGTCCATCATAAATCTTTTTTGCCCTTTCATCACTCATTCGTTCGACGTGCCCAAACCAGCTGAGCGTGTTCTTCTTCATTCTCACCGTGACATCCTCGCTAATACCTGCCATTCTGTGTATCGCTTCATTACGGATTCAATCGGCTAAGCTGACTCCGCATATCCTACGAAGAGATTCTCCACGGCATTCATCTTTCTTTCATTCTTCTTCTGTAATACCCACGTTTTGCTGTCGTTTAACAGCGTCGGTACCAACACTGCATTGTGTATGGCCAAACGCGCAGGTGTGCTGACGTTTCGCCGTCACATCAATGCAGCTAAGGCTCCATTAACCCTGTTACCGGCAGCAATACGCCTTTCCACATCCATCCCGTATTTTCCATCTCTACTGAACAATCTTCCCAAATATACCACTTCATTCACCTATTCTAATATTTTACCATTTACACTGATTTTGCGTCCGTTCTTCATTTCTTTCAAAAATGACCTTGAGATGAATTTCAGAACCTTTGTCTTATTCGCATGGAGGCTTAGACCATTATTTTCANCCTTTTCTTGCAAATTTCCAATATAAGCTTTCTAGTCTCATTTATTTTCTTGTCACCATACTGACCACTCCCACCCCCTCCCTCGTAACCGCTTCGCGCAGTTCCGATTCAAATCGCCACATATTATTAATTTTTCATTCCCTCTAACGCTATCTAGAACATCCCTGACACTCTCCCAAAACTCCTCGAGTTCGCTTAATAGAGCTGTGGATACTGGCGCATACTTAACTAACAAGAATACTCTTGTTAACCCCAGCTTGAAGCGAACCCAAAGCAGTTTCGGGTTGATCGCCTTGTATTCAACTGCTGCACTAACCAATCGAGAGGACAATAACACCTACACCTTGACAGCCCCGCTCGCTCTCTGGTACGCCGGCCCAGAAAGCGACCCGATTGCCCGGCAAATCGGTCGTGTCATTGCCCTTTCGCTTGGTCTCTGTCACACAAACGACATCCAAATCTCTATCATCCATCGCATCTAATAATTCATTCATCTTTTCTTCCATCCCTCCTCTTACATTCCACGTAGCTATTTGTAGCTCCGTCCTCCACCTCGTGGCGTGTTGGGTGGCGGTCTCTAACGCCGCATTCGTCGCCACTTGACACACCATTGTACCCCCATTATAACTTATATATAGTTATTATAGTTTTGAAGCAATAAAAAATTTTATATCTACTCTACTGGGGTTTGAAATCTGAAATTATTTTGACCATTTTAAAGAGCAACAAGTCCTAAGCCGCACCAGGCAACAAATACCCTAGCTACGCCACTGATACATTTATATAGATATACCTAAGTATATCTTAGTATATACAAAATCTAGATTATTTGAATTTGTCTAGATTTTTTTATATTTTGTAAAAAAATTAATATAATTTTAACAAAAAAAATATGGGATTATATAATTAATTTTCTTCTCATATTTTTAGACAAAAAGAACCTAGTGTACTAAATTCTCTACCTTCTGCTCAAACTCGAGATATAGCGCGTTGAATGACTCTAGAATTCGAAGGAAAATAAGGAACGGATACTCCGTTCCTTATTTTCCTATCCTAACGAAATTTTAAATAATATTTATACAGAAACAGAGTGTTTTTGTCATCACCACTTTAAATGAAACCAGTTTTATTTTTTACTCTATAAAAACCTAATACAATTAAAAAAAAAGAGATTTTCCCAAAAATCATACCGTGGTACATATTTCGGATTATAACTATTATACAATATGCTACTGTATAGTGTATACAAATTAATTCTCATATTAATATATAATCGTATATATTTTTGTAACATTACGTTCTTTATACCTATGTAATGTATGTCTCGTCGAATTTTAAAACTCTGTTAAATGTGCTGATGTCAGTGAATAATTTAATTTACTCCTTCAGGAGTATCGGTGTCTATGTGTTGAATTAAATACGACTTAAACTTAACTGTTTCTATTTATGAAGGTAACCTATACAACGTTGGCTTCCTATTAAATAAAATGAAACGAAACGAAACGAAATGAAACGAAATCAAATAAGTGAAATGAAATAAAAATAACATTCGCAGGCAAACTAATGTCTTGAGTTCATTCAAATGCAGATAACATTTTTTTAATAAACCGATTTTGATGAAACAAACTTTAAATGTTAAGTTGAGTTAAAACATAGCTATTGGTGAACTTTTAAGTAAATCGGTTCAGTATTTTCAGAGAAAAACGTGACCATATAGACAGACAGACAAGAAATAAAAAAAAACATTTTTGCTTTCTATTATTCTTTTTAAGTGTCCTTATATCCATTTCAGTTAAAATTACTAAATGTACAGACAAAATATTTTTACTGTTTTATTATATACAGAGATATCTTTTTTCTTTCGCATTGATACAAAACTAAGCTAACTAACAAAAATTCTACTTTTTAGCCCTACAACCACCGCATTCACACTGCGTTGCACCACGACTTAACACTAGGTTCCCTCAGCCTATATGCGGGATACAGAATGAAGCTAAAAAAATCCCATGAATTATAGTAAATACTCATACGTATATAAAATCATGACACAACGTGAACACGGCCCAAAAATTACCTAACCTATCTGCCATGACGTCAAACCTATGTTTTATTAGTTCCCTGACCGTGACATCAGGCGAAGCTATGTGAATAACATATAATTTAGGTATAGATAACGTCACCGGTATAGATAAAGTCACCGTAACACAACGGCACAACAATCCATTGTAAAAGCGACGACTGTGGATTCGATTTCCACGCGGGAAAATGAATTATTTTCATATTCTCGCACCAGTAACAAAAAAAGCGCGGCATCTTAAAAAGCAATGTCTCGAGAATTTTGGGGAAAGTGGGGAACGGACGTCTTAACATTAGGTTTCCTCTGCCTGCCCTGCTACACCGCATATACTCGTAGTACGCTGTATACACCTAGCCGCTGTATGCTGCATACAGCATGAACGTATAAAAAATGTAAGTACTGAGTGCTTAGTGCAACGTCCTTATTGACGCAGTAACAATTGACATGTTCACTGTCACGTATGCTTACGAGTTCATTCATCTATTATTATTCATTTTATGATTTTGCTTTTAGTGTTATAATAGAAATAGTGTTCATATCGGAACGAAAAATAACAAAAATTTACGTCTTAAGATTATAGAATTGCGGATGTATTTTTAAAATTATGCTAGTAGCTAATGATAAAATAACACTATTTTTTACTAGCGCTAAATAATCAATATACAACAGTACTCACAGTTCACCATTTATTTAACTTCACGGTATATCCCGCAGTATATAACAGGCTACGTAGAGGAAGCATAGCGTTAAGGGACTCCGTTCTCATTAAGAAACTTCTGTTCCTCATTTTCCGCCAAATTATGAAGACATTGAGTCGAGTGGCGGAACTCAGCCTTGCCTTGCTTTGCTTCGTTACCAGAGCGAGGAAATGAACACAAAAACATCGCGTTTACAGTCGGACGCTCTGCCACTGCACCACGACAGCTTTAACTTCGCTTCACACTAAATCCCCAATATAGCAAGGCAGGCAGAAAAACCTGATTCTCTGATTTCCACTTAAATTCGGGACAACATGTTACGTAGCGGAACTTAGGGCGTGGATGTACATATTATATAAACAATTCATTACAATCAAACCCACAACCATCATGCTTTCAGTCAGATTCTATGTCGTTGTGTCACAATGACCTCAAAAATATGATTATTATTATTTTCAGCTTTACACCGTATCTCGCATGTAACAGAGTAGACAGAGCCTAGTGTTAAGATACTTCCGTTCCCCACTTTCCGCCAAATTGCGTGTTGAGTGGCAGAACTTAACGCCGTGCTATACCTCCTTATCAGAGTGAGAAAATGAATATTAAATATATAATACAATTTCCTTGAGTTGGAATAGAACCCACAACCTGTAGCGTTTATAGTCGCACGCTTGTTCCCCTTCACCACGACTGGCCTCTTGGCCTTGAAGATGTTATTACTTTTATAATTAGCACCTAAAATTAATTATTAGAGAATGCATTTATAATTTTATAAATTCCTTAAAACAGAAATGTCCATTTTTTGCCAAAATAAAATAACTATTATACTTTGTTTGGCGTTGACATAAGGTCTAAAATATGAACAATACATAAAAAACCGTATGAGAAAAAATGTACGACTTGTGATCTTTAACAATGATCTTTTTCTTTGGAATTATCTACATATATAAGATTTTTGAGTTACCGAGCGACTGACAAACAACGCACAGACGAAACTAGTGGGGTTAGAAAGTTAAAATTTGACATATACGTAGATAGGGGAGTGTAGGGGAGTTTTAGGAGAGGATTTCTCAGAAATTCTTACAAATCGTAACAGAAATTCTCAAAAGTTTCTACAGGAACTGGATGGCTTAATAACAAAATTAATTAATTACATACAAAGTAGTAGTAAAGAATACACTATAATTGATATGACAATAACTAGCTCTAGAATATATGTAGCAAATATCTGTATCGAGGCCGGTCGTGGCGCAGCGGCACGAGGTGTGACTGCAAAACCGACTGGTTGTGGGTTCGATCCCCACTCGAGGAGATGAAATATTTACTTAAATTTATATTTCCATTTCTTCGCTCTGGTGTCGAGGGTAAGCGCGGCGTTGAGTTCTGCCACTCAACACGCAATGCCTCCAGAATTCGGCAGAAAGTGGGGAATGGAGTGTCTTAACACTAGGTTCTCTCTGCCTACCCTGCTGTGTGCAGGATACAGCGTGAAGCTAATTTAATTTTTTTTTTTTTTTTTAAATATCTGTATTATTTACTATGCTTATTTTTGTCTCTTTTCTTTTATGATTGCATTGTACTATTCTTCCATTGCACTAGTTGGCTGAAGAAGTTACTGTTTAATGATAAATATTATTAATATTATCTTCTTAATAATAATTAACTTTAAACGATAGAGGCCATCGTGGCGCAGGTTCACATGCGTGCGACTATAAACGCGACGATTGTGCGTTCAATTCCCACTATGAAATATTTAATATTTTCATTTTTTAGTAACAAGGAAATCGCAGCGTTGAGTTCCGCCACTATAAACGCAATGTCTTAATGACAACAGAGTGTCTTACACTCGGTTCCCAGGTGCTCTCTGCCTACCCTGCTATGTGTGGGATACAGTATGAAGTTAAAAATATATCCTACGTCTAAACTGTTGACGAATTTTGATAATTTTTTAGGTGTGGGTTTCAAATATTTTACCCTATATGCTGCTTCCGTAAAAAGAGCACAGACGCTTCCACCCTGTATATTTTTATAGTGGAATATATTATACACAATTATGTACTCGTCAAGGTATGCAAGATTTACAGTCAATATTATATTGACATTACATATTTTAAATGCTAATTCAATATAAAAATTAACAACGTACGTTGACTCCTTGTGTTTATGATTTTTAATTGACAAGTTGGTTTTTTTTATTAGAATTTTAAAAGATTCACGCAACAACCGGAAAGTGAATGAACTGTGAAACATTTGAATAGGTTTAAAAAATGTGAACTGTGCCCTTTTTTTACGTTTTTGAGAATTTTCGACACGTTCCTTTATCTTTATTATGTGATTTTAGGTTTAACTCCTCAGCACCTTAATATTTATGTATAAGACGGACAGACTGACAACAAAGTGATCCTATAAGGGTTCCGTTTTTATCTTTTACCTCAAAAGGAACCATAAAAATAGAATATAAATTATTTGTTTTGACCAATTTTATAGTTGTATATATAATTTTATAGTTTTATATAGCTTTTTTTGTAATTTTGTGTAGGTAATGAAAATACAGATAATAAATGTAACAAATTCATCGTGACGTTACGAGTCCGAATCACCTCTATACAAAAAATAAACTGGTTTATGGTTACTGGTTGTATATTTTATCATTTAATAGAAGTAGCTTAATATGTTACTTATAAGACCGTCATGGCGCAGTAAAACGTATTATAATTTTAAAGATAACGGTTGTGGGTTCGATCCCCACTCGAGGAAATGAAATATTTATTTAAATTTATATTTCCATTTCTTCGTTCTGGCGTAGAGGCAAAGCACAGCACTCAACACACAATGAATCCAAAATACACCAGAAAGTAGAGAACGGAGTGTCTTAACATTAGGTTCCCTCTGCTTACCCTGATGCGCCTGTGTGCGGGATACAGCGTGAACCTGATTTATTTTTTATTTTAAATATAAATGGAGATTGGATACTCGACTGAATTTTATGATATTTGAGGTAAATTACGTTATATCTTTAAAAACAACAATCAGAATAACACATCAACAGAAAGAAGACAAAATGAGGATGTTTTTAAAATATTTCGACCAATTTTTTTTATCTAAAATGTTGAGGAAAAATCTATTGATAATTAAAGCTTGTAAAAAACCTTTACCATACGGCCGCAAACTCAATTTTGTTAACTTTCATATGGTACCTTTCGGTGACCTACAATCCTGAAAGTAGTACGGAACCCTCGGTGGGTGAGACCGACTCACAATGGATTTAATAATCAATTATTAAATAAGCTTACAGCTGTAAATATAAATAAAACGGCGTTGTGTTCCGTTTCTCAACGTACATAAGGGAGATATTTAATTGTTAAATTTCATAAAAGAGTCCAAAATATAAAACTATGTATGCGCCATCAAAAAAGACTTCAACGATAGTAGGGTTTGTATGATTATTTTTTGCATAAAATTTTACTTAAAACGCCGTCGTGGCGCAACGACGCAGGGTCTGTCGATTGATTGTCGATGTTCGATTGTTACTAGAAGTAATCAGTTATTTTTATTTAGTTCGCTCTGGTAAGAAGACAAAACACAGCGTCATGTTCCACAATTCAATACACAATGCTTTGAAAATTCGGCGGAAAGCGGGGCACGAATCGTATTAATATAAGGTTCCCGTTGTCTACCCTGATATGTGCGGAATACAGCGTCATGTGTGTAACTATGTTCATTTAGTGTTACTGTACATATTGTGTGATGTCACTTATAAAGGCCTACTAGAGACCTATCTTTATACAGTTAATCAAATCTTTTAATTGTTACTTTCTCTAGATTTATTAACGAATCTTCGTTGTATCTACTCCATTCTAAGAGACATTGGCGAAGTAAACTATGCTTAACTGACACGCCTTAAAACCACAATATATCTATTTATTAAACAACAGTAAGAGACAATTTTTCCAAAATTCCTACTGGTAAAAGTTAAAATTGGCTTAAAACTCGTTAAATTTAAACTTTTTGCTTAGAATATTCTTTAGAAAAAAACTTGTTCTACAATCAGTTAATCTTCCAAAAGTACAGACATGTCACGTCCAATTACTTTGTATGATATATAATTATTTTGACACTGAGTGCTCGTCCACAGATAATAAGTAAATAAGACGATAAGAAACGATGAATAACAAAACTAAATTTGAAATAAATTACTAATTAGGCTGTCTTGGCGCAGCGACACGGCTTCTGAATGTAAACGTAACTATGTGGATATATTTTTTGTTACAAAATGCCTTATTATGACTTATTTATAAAAGATAGATATACGATCTCGCGGACTTTTTTTTAGAACAAATAAGATGGGATATTTTTGTCATACAATGTACTTAAATATATGCATGTATATTCAGGTTTACATTTCGTTGGAGCTCAGAAATTAACGTCCTATACAACGCGTTCAAAAAAGTGAGCATTTACGTTCGTTTTTGCTTCATTTTATATTAAGTTCACCGCGTAATCAAGACCTATAGTGGACTTCCCGTAGACCTATATTTATGTAATTTAGGAGGAACTAAGATCTTACAATACAAATAAAGCAAAAATTCGAAAAGTAAAATTTTATTAGTATTTCATAAAAAAAAACATTACACACTTATATTTGTAGTTAATTTCATATTAAATAAGTGTATATGCCCTGAACACATCATCAAAATCTATAAGGTATATAATCACAATTCTGAAATTGGTACAGAACTCTCGGTGGGCGAATCGGACTCGCGCTTGGCCGGTTCAAGCGGGCGTAGCCGCATGGTTACCGCTAGTCTATAATAAATCTGTAGAAAAGTCGTTTCTGTACATTGAACATATTTAAAAAAAATATTGCCAGGGTGTTAAAAGATAATTAACAGAATCCATTTTCAACATTTTTGGAATTTTTGTCTGTTTGTCTGTTTATCTGTTTATGTCAACACGCATCACGTAAAAAGTACACAATAAATTTAAGNCACAACATCGTTTTCGGTTAATATAATTTTATGTTAGGTGAAATTTAAATAGATGGCTTATGGTTACCGCTACACTCTATCAAAAAATTATGTACTTAAAGTTTTAAAGATATTTATATTTGAAAAAAAAAGCAGGCCGTTAGTTTGATAATATATCGATATAAATAAAAGTAATACCAAATATGAAAGAATAGGAGAAACGCAATTTGTATATTGCATTTTTTTTTTTTTTTTTTTTGTTGAAAAGTATTAATAAAATTGTATACAATTCATTTGTTTTCAGTATAAAATTAAATTTAATTCATAAAATATATTTGGTACTTTCTTATGATTAGTTCATGTACCTTTTTATAAACACTTTTGAGAAAATTCATCGTTGAGTTCTGCCTCTCAACAAGCAATGCCTTCTGATTTCGGCGGAAAGTAAAGAACGGAAATGCCTTAATAGGAACGGTAGTGTTTTAAAACTAAGTTCCCAGGTTCCTTCTGTCTATATATGTGTATATATACGGGATACACCATGAAGCTAAAAAACGTATAAAATACCTAGTATTTACTGTCAAGTGAAGTCATTGTGGGTCTCCAGTATATAAATAATTACGTCAAACCTTCTGGAAATTTCCATTGGACTAAAAAAGTTTTTTGTTATTTGATACCAATAAATGAGTGTATAGTACTTTTATCCCTGTACGTACGTATATTAGAAACCACAATTTGTGTAATCATGTTCTTTGTTTTTTTTTATTTACTTAAGTATTTTATGTGTTATTTCGATTTGTCTCCATATAAATTGTTTTGGATACGAACAGACTTAGAAATATGCATATAGTAGTTCCACCTTTCAATAATGTTATTTATTTTAAATAGTTTTTTTTAGAATATGGTTTATTGACATTTCGGGTTTTATTTTATTATTAAATAAAAAATCCTAGTGAACCTAGGAACCTAGTGTTAAGACACTCTGTTCTACTTTCCACCGAATTCTGGAGGTATCATAGAAATGTGAAAATTACCCAAAATAACCAAATGGCAGTCCCCAAAATTTTACTTTGTATTTTAACTCTACTAAGAACGAGCTTTAAAGTACCAAACAAGATATGAGACCGTGACCTCAAGTGTAAGTACAGTTTTAAGTACAGTTTTAAGCCACGTGCATGTGGTACAAATATTTTAACTTTTATTTTATTGCTGACTATAGACGTGATGGTTATGGATTCGATTCCCACTCGGATAAATTAATTATTTTCATTTCTTCGCTTTGATAAGAAGATAAAGTGTGGATTAAGTTCCGCCATTAAACACACAGTGTCCCGAAGGTTGGACGAAAATGCGAGTTAATTAAATTAACGAATTCTTTTAGAGTTTTAATAGGACAACTTATTTTACCTTTTTCGATTTTTATTAGCTTCACGCTGTATCCCGCACACAGCAGGGTAGGCAGAGGGAACCTAATGTTAAGACACTCCGTTCCCCACTTTCTGCCGAATTCTGGAGGCATTGCGTGTTGAGTGGCAGAACTCAACGCCGCGCTTAACCTCGACAGCAGAGCGAAGAAATGGAAATATAAATTTAAGTAAATATTTCATCTCCTCGAGTGGGGATCGAACCCATAACCAGTCGATTTTACAGTCACACCTCGTGCCGCTGCGCCACGACCGGCCTCTCTTTTTCGATTTTATGTAAATAATGTAAAAAGTAAACGCATTCTAAAAATTTGTTATTTTTTTGTTCTACCAGCATCATAAATCAATACCAGTATTGATAATTTAAAATAGATAAAGATATAGAAACTAAAAAGTAAATTACAATTAATTATCTTTTTTAGATCATCGACTGTAAAAGCGATGGCTATGACTCCCACTATGGGGAATTAATTATTTTCATTTCCTCGCACTGACAACAAGGCAAAACGGGTTTTATCGCGGGTTTGTTGTTATTGTGGGGTGTTGAATAGCACCACCCCACAATAAACACAAAATACCGAAAATGCGGAGCGGAGTGTCTTGACACTGGGTTCCCTCTTCCTACCCTGCTACACTGTGAAGCCTTTTTTTGTAAATTGCTTATTAATATTATACACTACAAGAAATTTCACGAAAATCTAAATTTTACCGTACACTAGTACCAAGTTCATACTCGAGTACAACGAAATAAGCTGAAGTGTCATTGTTTTTTTATTGTCATTGTCACAAAAATAATTTTAGGCACTTATCGAGTTATTTGAATGAAATGTGACTACCTACCATATCCGTTTTTTGCCTCTATAATAAACATGTATACATAATTTATTAAATAGGTATATAACAAGGCTGCCGCCTTGTACAAGCGCAGTCGCTATATCAGCCTCATACATATTAGTACTTAATTTAGTTTATTAATTAGTTTTAAATTAATTTTAACTTAATATTATATTTAATAAAATAAATAAAATCGTTTAAAAATGCGAGCGTTTACGTGTTTCGTGTTGGCGTGTTTGGTTTCGGGCGGGCTAGCTTCTAAATTACGTAAGTTGGACTTTAAATTTTGTTAATTACATTTTGATGATAATAGTTCTTTTTTATATTTTTAAATGTTTTTTTTTTTATATTTAAAAAATCATAATTATACAAGATTATAAAATAAAAAATTATTTATAGTGAAAAGTTAGTTAAAATTATAAGAAATCTAAAATAATATATTTATGATTGAATATTTTAATCCTGCAAAAGGATATATCTTTAAAATTGTCACAATTAAAACACCAGAATTTAAAAGATAACAGAGTCGTGACCAAAAATATAATTTACAAGTTAGCCTATATATAAAAACTTTTAAGACGGTGTTATTACTTTAAACTCTATATTATAATTATTTTTAGTTTTACGCTTTTTTCACAAACAAAAATATGTAGAGATTTTTTTATTTATCTGCATATTAATAAAGTAAAATGTACGTAGAAAATAGAAAAAAAAACAAAGGAAATTGATTGTAGAGCTACACTCTTTAAAATAAACTTTACTATTGCTCTTTAAAAAGCGATTTTAAGCATATGACTTTTATTTAATAATATTTTAATTTTCTGTCTTTGGTAACGAGGCAAAGCGCGGATTTAAGTTTCGCCACTCAACAGGCAACGCTTCATGAATTCGATAGAAACGGAATGTCTTAAAACTAGGTTCCAACTCCCTACTTTGCTATGTGCGGAGTTAAGACATTTCTTTTATTATTTATCGCCCAATTTTTGATACATCGCCTGTTGAGTGGCACAACTCAACGCTGCATGGTCTCATTACCAGAGCAAGGAAAAACTAAAATAATAAATATCCATCTATACATGTAATAAAATTGTCTATAAAAGTGCCTATACATGGAAGTTATATGAGGTAATCTATTATTTGGGCATTTATCAATGTTAAAGAAAAAAAAATTTTCAAAATTTTAAATTTTTGTCGATTTGTCTGTTTGTCTGGGCGCTTGTGCACACTAATCTCAGAAATGACCAAACCGATTTAAATGCAGTTTTCCCCATTTGATTTTAGCAAATTTCCCTTAACATTTAATGTTTGTTTTATTTTAGTCGGTTGGTAAAGAATTTTGTTCAACAAATAGTAGATACGTTAATAAAAGGAAACATAACTTATGAAAGTAGACGTTTAATTTTCGAAAAATTGCTTGTTGAGCAACGGAAATCAACGTCGCGCTTTGTCTCTTTACCAAATAAAATAATTCACATTCAGTTAAAGAAATAGAAAATATTAACTTTAATGGGACTCAATGCAGTAAGGCGCTGTGCCACTCGCCACGGCGACGGCCCCTACACTCGAAGTGTTAGTGATCGAATTAAATTATTTCAAAAGTCTTTAGTTTAAAATCTCTAGTTTAGTTTCCTTTAAGCAAATGATATAAAGTGAAAACACGATAGTCAAACTTATGAAACTAACGTCAAATCATTATGAAATGGCCTGGTCATATAATAATAAACATGACTACGGACCGAACCGTGATGGTTGGTCTTAAACCATATTTTTTATATCTCACGAACATATTTAATGTATTACATTCAACCTTACCAATGTGTATAACTAGAAAAACTTACGAAAGAAGGACAGCAGAATTTGACTTTGACTTTGAATTGTACTTAATGAGGTTATATAATCTTGACCCGTACAACGTTTCAAACAAACACAAACGCGGATATTACAGAAGATAATTAAATGAGAAACCTTCGAAGCCTTATATCATAAAACTCCAATAACTTCTCAAATATTTTCGTGAGATAAAAAAAACCGGTCAAATGCGACTTGGTCAGTGCTCCAAGGGATCGCAGATGAGTTTTTGACATTGATTTTAGCGTGCGCGCGATCTTGATATAAAGGGTATTTACAGAGGGATAGACGGGCGTATAGATAGACAAGAAGTGATTCCATAAAGACTTTGTTTTTTTTCTTTTGAGGTACGGAACCCTATTGATGATAGTATAAGAAACTACGGCTTAGTAGATATGTTTATTATTTTGTCATACAATAATATACTGTAAAATTCATAGTTTTGAATACATATATTAATACAGTAAAATTGAGTTAAATATTTATAATATATATAGTAAAATATATATATATATATANGCCGTGCTTCTTACGAGGGCGAGAAAATGAAAATAATTCGACTATAGTCGCAACGCTGTGTTTCACTGCGCCTCGATAACGTCTACTATTTAAATCATGTAGGTACATTTCAAAAAAATAATAGGTATTTTAATTCCTTTTTTTATAAATATATCCTATTAATAAACGATTTTCTTAAAAAATAAAATACCAGGGCAAACCGGACGTTAAAGTGCACGCAAAAATTATACCAACGAGCGATTATTTTGACTCTACGCCTATAATTAAGTAATGTTGTTAAATAGAACAGTTGAAATAAGTACATATCATTATACGGTCATTAGTTTAAGGCGATTGCTAACAAGTTGCGATACTGACAAAGTTGTACGGTCATTTCTTTACTTAAAATGCCTACAAAATTTATTTACAATTTTGTTTATGATTCTCCTGAAATAATAATGATATATTGGTACTTACTTAGATTTACAAAAATTTCTAATTTAAAGGCTTTCGTGGCTCTGAAACACAATGGCTCACTTTTAACGGGACGTTTGTAGGTTCGATTCCCACTCGGGGAATAAATTATTTTATTTTTTTAATTTCCTTGCTACGTTAATAAAATAAAGCGCGGAGTTTCAGAAAAAAGCTAAAAAAAGTAATGCGTTGAGCAATAGAAACAGGAAAATTTCTACACAGGAAGATGAAAATATTATATTCTATTATATTATTATATAAAAATATAATATTCTATATGACAAATACAGTCCGCGGGGTCTAAGATGAGCTTTGCATTTGTTTACCAGCTTTCATATATAGTGTAGGTGTCACGTCACTTGCGTGGTCTAAATTGGTTTAATACTTTTGGCAACCAGCCTCTTATACCGATATACTCAGGGCAAAAAAATATTAAATATTTTCATTTCTTCACTATGGTAAGGAGGCTAAGCGCGACGTTAACTTCCACCATTCAACATGCAATGCCCTAATTCGGCGAAAAGTGGGGAACGGAGTGTCTTAACAAGGTTCACAGGTTCCCTCTGACTACCCTGCTATGTGTGACATACAGCGCGAAGTTAAAAAACAAGATTTTTTTGTGCCTCTACTTTTATCATATACCTACGTAGTAGGTAAACATATCACAGGAGGGTAGAAGAGTAAGCAGAGGGAACACCTCGTTATCAACGCACACCCATTCAATGTCGTATTTTGTCACCAGAATGAGGAAATGCCAATAAATAATTACCCACTGGTTGCAATCGAATCCACAGCCGTCGCACTTAAATTTAGACATTGTGCCACTGCGACACGGCGACTACATGATGTAAACATAACTAAATTAATTTGTAAACCGTACAATGTGAACGCAACACTTGCTTAATACATCGTAGTTCGAACCACATCGGCTATTATTATTTATTGTTCAATTTAGAATAAATTTACTTTTAGTATCAATAAATAAAATTAAGAATGAATTATAATTATTGTACAAGGAAAATCGAAACAGTCAATTTTATATCATTTCGAAGATTTATTGATATTTTTATAATCATTTTAGAATATGTTATCTATATTAATAAATGAATATATGTAATAATACACGTCAACTGGTTCTTTAGTTTAAGAAAATCATATAAATTGGTAAGATTCAATAGCGGTCGTTGGCGACTGGTAAGTAAGTTCGATTCTTACAGGAGGTTACATTAGGTATATTTTCATTCAATTCGGTGCAAAGAGCGGAACGGTAGTGTCCGAATAGAAACGGAGTGTCTTAACACTAGGTTCCTAGGTTGCCTCTGCATACCTCGCTATGTGCGTGATACAGCGTGAAGCTAAAAATATTATATTGTTGCTTAAATGATTATTTGTCGATCTATTAAATAATAATTTTCATTTTTTATAACACCTATTGTTAATAACAATAGGCGTTATAGAAAATGCTTATAATATTTTTTTCTCTATACATGTTGATATTATAACCGCTAAGTTATGCGTAGTCACTAGACGAGTCTCAGATGACAGATTGATAGATAATATCTTTTTCAAGGTAGAATAATAACGAATAAACACAAATGGAGTTGTGACATTTTTAACCGACTTTAAAAGGAGAAGGTTTTCAATTCGAACCTGTACCTATGTCTTTTTGCATGTATGTTCATTTGTTGCACAACCAATTATGAATAGATTATGGTTGTTCTTATTTTTTTACGCTAAAACATATTTTAGAGGGGGGCCGATAGAAGTTTTATGGAAATTAGTCAGCACTTAGTGAAACAATTTACTAAAACAAATAAATATCAATATTTATGCCTGTCGTTTCTTCTTCAGTTAATATTTCTTCCTTTATTTTATTTTTGTTTACTATTTAAATGTCAGTAAATTAGTAGTAGTAATTAAGTAAAATTAAATATCTTACTTTTTTCACTGTTCTTATTTCTTACACTACAGACTGTGGTCCGTACATTTTGTTATTCAAATTTTAGAAATTACTTCAAAACTAGACTTATTTAATTATATAGATACATTTTCTATACTTATATAATATCAAATCAGATTCACGCTGTATCCCGCATACAGCAGGGTAGGCAGAGGGAACCTAGTGTTAAGACACTCCGTTCCCTACTTTCTGCTGAATTCTGGAGGCATTGCGTGTTGAGTGGCAGAACTCAACGCCGCGCTTAACCTCGACACCAGAGCGAAGAAATGGAAATATAAATTTAAGTAAATATTTCATCTCCTCGAGTGGGGATCGAACCCACAACCAGTCGGTTTTACAGTCACACCTCGTGCCGCTGCGTAACGACTGGCCTCAAATTTAATTTTTTATAATAATAATATCGAAGTGTGACTGTAAACGCGACTGATTGTGGGTTGGATTTCCACTTGAGGAAATGAAATATTTATTTAAATTTATATTTCCATTTCTTCGCTCTGGTGTCGAGGCAAAGCGCGGCGTTGAGTTCCGCCACTCAGCACGCAAAGTTTCCAGAATTCTCAACACTAGGTTCCCTCTGCTTACCCTGCTGTGTGCGGGATACAGCGTGAAGCTGATTTTGATCTTACTTATCAAGTCTCAAAATTATTAAAATAAAAATAAAATTTAATTATTATCTTCTTTTACTAATTTCTGTTTATTTTTTTTAGCGTCATTCATGAAGGCATGCTCAGAATCTGATCCAAATCTGAATCATTGTATAGAGCAAGTAATAGCCGCGGCTGGACCTAAGTTCAGCCAGGGTATACCAGAATTGGGTATCAAGCCCTTGGACCCGGCGGAATTGGGCACAGTGGTGGTCAACAACCCAGCTTTGAAAATCACCTTTGAAGATACTGTTGTTACTGGCTTGGGTGCATTCAGGGTCAATTCATATAAGTAAGTAATAATAATAAAATTAAGAGTAATTTCAAGAGTCTATGATTATATTTGAACCCTATAAATTGAGTTTTTATTGTATGAGAAACCAGAGATTGGTGTTTGTGGCTTTCACAAATATTAGATGAAATTATTTAGTTAAATTGATTTATGTTTGTATTAGAAAATATTTTTCTTTCTAGAACGTGCCTCAAAGACGGCACTAATACAATCGACTTTGGTTTTATAGGAATAGAAGAGCCGTCATTGGCGGCGTAAATGCGTATTTATATTAACATTGTAAAAAATATTTATTAATAAAAATTTTTAAAAAATTGTTTTGAAAATGAATCTAAATAAAGATATATTACTTATAGGCGGAAATATGTAAATTTAAAACAAGTTTGTATTTTTTGCCCGAAGGCCGTTTATTTGCAGTCCTGTACACGAGATGTAAAATTATTAAAAAAAATTGAAGCCATTGAACTATATGGACTATAGATTTTATTAGGAAAGAAGTTTAGGTGGTTTCCCAGCCAATTGTACCGAACTTACTGGCATGTTTTTAATATTAATTAAAATTCACTTTAATTAATAATACTTTAATTTATAAGGTCTATAATGATTTAAACGTTATAAACTAACAACATTTTATCTTTAAGGATAAACCCAGCGAAGCAAAAAGCAGTACTAGACTTCACTGCGAACGTGACTCTAAAAGCTCATTATGACATGGACGGACAAGTACTCATCCTTCCCATCAAGGGCAACGGACAAGCTAAGATCAAGATTAGTTAGTATATTATATAACTTGTATTTATTATAACTACGTATCTAAACGTAATGAGGATAATATTATAAAAAAACACTATTTATTGTTGAGGCCAGGCCTGGGACAGGGGCACAAAGTGTGACTGTAAAATCGACTTGTTGTAGGTTCGATCCCCAATCGAGGAAATATTTTTTTATTTACTTTTAAATTTTCATTTCTTCGCTCTGGTGTCGAGATAAAGCGCGGCGTTGAGTTCCTACACTCAACCCGCAATGCCTCCAGAACTCGGCGGAAAGTGGGGAACGGAGAGAACGGAGTGGATATTTATTATGTAGGTATGTAGATATTTTCCCGATTTGATTAGATTAAACACAGCATTTATCCAATGCATCCAGTGTTATTCACTCAAAAAATGGAAAATGACCAGCCTACAATTAGTAATTACACATTTTTACTATTAAAAGATATGATTAAAAATAAACAAAATAAAATAACTTAAAAATTATGTACATACATAATTAATTATTATATAATGTTTGTTTGTAGCAAACTTGAACATCGTGATCAAATACGAATACAAAACCGTTAACGGCTACTGGATGGTCACCAGCCACAAAGACAGCTACAAGATGGACAAAGCTCAATTCAAGTTTACTAACCTATTTAATGGAAATAAAGAACTCGGTAAGATTTTTATGTATATACTTAATAATATATTTCTTATTTCTTTGATATCGGTAAAAAGAGAAGCTTGGCCAGTGAAGGCTCCTTAAATCTAGACTAGCCAGTCCCAGGCACTGCTCCGAGCTGCTCTTTCTGCTACGCGATTCGGAGTGTATAACTCAGAGCGCTTGGACGGTTTCTAAAGAAGCGCAGGTTCAAATCCCGCTACGTTCAAATTTTTATACGTTTTCTTAATAAGTATATTACATCATTTTGCTCGAGTCTATGTAACCCACTGAACTTGCGGCCAGAGTTACCTCGGACACTAAGAATTTCATAGACAGTTCATAGTTATTCCCATTTGACTATGGAGGTAAAATTTTGTACCTACCTAATATAAAAGATATTAATTTATAATAGCACCTCTTCATAAAAATACTATTTTTAATTTTTTTTTTTTTTTTGATAAACAAAGAATGTACCTAAACTGCCCCGTAGATATAATTGCGTAATAATAATAAACGACATGGACAAGGATAATTATTTATATTATTTGGTATTATTTAGGTAATTATTTTCAAAAAATATATCATTACATTTTTTATTTAAAATCACAAGTAACTAAGTATGTGTAATTCTTTCGTAAAAGGATATAATTTTCTTAAGAATTGTTTTTTATAACGAGGATTAAAATAAAAATAGACCAGTAGGAATATTATATAATTTAATTACATTGATAGTGTACAAGTATACCTAATCATATTTCATAATTGTTCATGTCAATGAATAATAATTATTAATATCAATAAATGACTATGTCATTATTATATTAAGGCCAGGCTCAAAGGCACAAGCGTGCGAGATTCAACTCGACGCACACAGGTGAAATTTACACGATTGATGGCTAATATTCAAAAAATAAAGTTACTCTAATTAAAAAATAGTAACCTAAATTACCTAGAAGATTTCTTTGTCTATCTATTGGTTGCTAGTAAAAAGCTTGACACTTTTTATTTTATTACTTACATAGATCATCATTACAGTCATTATTTGAAGGAATCATCTAGTATTATTTTGCGTTATTTTTAAATCACGTTTAATATTTATTTAGTTGATATTAGGACTAAAACATTATTGATTCCATATCTTCAGGTAAACGTCTTTACAAAAATATAATAAAATAGTTAACATTCATTAGGATTACGAAGATACGTCGTTTTAAACTTTAGGCGATATTTCATTAAATGATTTTTATATTTATAGTAAAAATGTTTATACTTTACCGCGCTTTACCCGTATTTTTTATTATATTAATAGTAAGTTTCAGTACCTTTTATATGGTACTAAATTTGGCTGCCTCTACTTGCGACAACTGCACAAAATGAAATTATAAAAATATTAATAACCATTTTCAGTCGATTCCTATTATACTAGTAGTATACCAATTATCCGAAGAAAATTGGTAAATTTTCACTCGATGGATGAATGCAATGACCACCGAACTCGACTACCTCAAAAACAAGTAAAGTCTTATCCTCAAAATTATATATTGAATACATAAATATTAAAGCAGATTTAAAATTATATTATTTTTTTTGTATGGAAGTGGTAATTAAATAAATCTTTATTCTTTACCCATTAAAATAGAATAAACTCATGAAAAATATTATTTTCTACCAATTAAAGCAATATTTAAACATAAATATATTTATTTAAATTTTGACCAACTTTTAGGTGAATTTCACCTGTGTGCGACATTGGTTTAATTCCCACTCGAAGAAATGAAATATTTAATATTTTCATTACTCTCTGCCTACCCTGCTATGTACAGGATACAGGGTGAAGCGAAAAAAATCTAAACATTTATACTAAAACAAACAAACTATAGAACATTATCATTTAATTGAATGAATTTTAAAATAATTCACACCAATTACTGAGTACATATATACTTTTTTACTTCACACAATTATATTAATACACAAATTACAGCGGACACAACAGTCAAATTCTTAAACGAAAACTGGTCAATCATCATGCAAGAAATAGCACCACCAGCCCTTGACCAAATCATTCAGAGATGTGTTAGTGAAGTAGGGAAGTTTTATAAAGCGGTGCCGGCTGAAGAATTACTTAGCCCGTAAATGGTAATTTTTTATTTATCACTGGGAAAGATCTGTTCTTCATATAAAATCATTATTATTTACTGCTCATACTAACACTATATCTATATACATATTATATTAATCCATGCATCTATTAAGTTTATATGTTTATATTATTACAAAATTAATATTTTTCTTAGGATGTAATCAGTACTAATATATTAAGAAACTTTTCAAGCTATACTAATAATTTTTCACTTTTTAATCTTTAACTTTTAATGCAAGATTTTTAAATATTTCCAACCAGAAACATGAATATTTGATCATATTCTAAAGTATTATCCGCTTGCCGGACACTTGAAAAGACATGTGAAAGACACTGGACATGTTATAATTAATTTAAAATTTGAATTTAATAAATAGTTAAAACATTTTGGTAGAATACAGCTTTGCCAGATTTTCTCTTTATGAAAAACGGGATTTTTTAACATTGTATTATAAGTAAAAAAAACGGCATTCTGTCGCAAAAGCGGGGCAAAATATTTAAATTATATGGATTTAATTTGCTATTTATCCATTTATTTGAGTTTTAAACAGAGGTTTTAATAATGGAAAAACGCCACTATATGTAAACGATATTGAGTTTAGTCTTCGGAATACGTAACTTACGAATATACTTAGTATTTCTATAAAAAATTTTGTAACTAATTAGAATCTTAAAGTAATATTTTTTTATATATGGAATTTTTATATGATCGAAATAAATGTTTTCTATAATAGTTAAGAGAATATATAAATAAAAACTAAAACTAATTCAACTTCCAGCTGACATGATGCACGTGGTGATCAATGAGAACTGGGAGCCGGTGATGAAAGACATCGCCCCAGTCGCCTTCGACACCATCATTACCGCGTGCGTTAACGAAGCAAAGAAACTCTTCGCGGCCGTCCCTGCAAAAGAACTATTATTATGAATGTGTCACATCTAGTATTCACTACTCTGTAACATTTATCTATTATTCGTTTCAAATATACCTATGTATATATTTTTTTCATAAACAAAATAATATTTACAATTACAAGTTACATTTAATAATTATTTTTCTTATTAAATAGTAGAATTTCAAATTTAACACTCAATATTTAATTATTTAGCTTTTATAAAATAATATTAAATATAAAAACAAAATATTAAAAAAAAGAATCAAAAGAAAGAAAAGTTTAATATAATTACCCCAATGGATTATTTCGAAGTATTTTTTAACCTACAAATGTGTCGTAATTCGTAACTATTCCATTTAATAAATAAAGTTTATTATATTTACTTTATTTAATAACCTATAAAGTACTAAAACGAAATAATGAAAATATAAATAACAATCCATAATTATGTTGTTAATTTTTGTTCTGTGAATTGTAGTTTCCTGCAGGTCAGCGGTCGTGTTGATACAATATCCAGTGGTAATATCCTTGTGAATATAATAACTGCAATAATTAACTTATAACATCCTTTCTACCATTTTTTTACCGCCATTTTTTCCCGCCTATTTCCAAATTTACATCAAAAACAAAACAATGTGTTAGAATTTCGCAATAATAATTCTAGGTCATGCTTGGGTGTCGGTATTGTTTATTTTTTAAAGGGTGGTTATTTAGTTATTCTTATTACTAATTATTCTATCATTTTAAATTATGTAACTATTTTTATATTTTGATTACCAATATGTGGGTAGCAAGTTCGATAATCACAAAGCTATTCTTTATAGATACATATTTACTAATTTATATACTCATTTAAAATATTTCCTGATAATCTTATTGCCTTATTACATACATGGCATAGTTAGAGAGCCCTCTGTAATTTTTGCTTTCAAATATTTATTGATTTGTTTTCAGGTGTCATTTATATTATATTTAAATATTTTTTTACTTGAGACTGGTTTATTGTATATTCATTTATCTTACACAAACAGTTCAACTTTATGATAAGAAATTGTGATAATAATATTTAAGTTAGTATTATCTTATCTTGTACAATGTTCAAATAAATCTTTTTCCTTTGCAAATTTTATTTTTATTAATTAAGATTTATTATTTACCTAATTATGTGAGTTACTTTATTTTAATACAAAAACGATAAATGATTTTTGTTTTAGATATTGCACTCATGGGGCAATGAATTATTTTCATTTCCTCACTCTGACTGTTGGTGGTGGTGGTGGCGGCTGAGGCCTGTCGTGGCGCAGTGGCACAATGTGTAAATGACTGTAAAGGCGACTGGTTCTGGGTTCGATCCCCGCTAGAGGAAATGAATTAAATTAAAACTTTTATTTCCATTTCTTCGCTCTGGTGTTAAGGCGAATCTGCTGCGTTGAGTTCCGCCACTCAGCAAGCACCGCCTCCAGAATTCGGCAGAAAGTGGAGATTGGGGTCTCTTAACACAACATTCTCTCTGCCTACCCTGCTGTGTGCGGGATACAATCTGAAGCTCCCTGTGGTGACAAGACAAAAAATGGGAGTTCTGCCATTTAATGTGAAAATTGAGGGGAAAATGAGTGTCTAGACTAGTTCCTACCCTGCTGTGCAGAATACAGTTTGAATCTAAAAAGAAGAACACTCCACAAAAGTATTTAATTTTTTTAATATAAAATAGAAATATAAAAAGCAACAAATGTAAATGCACAATAAATGTATAAAGTTGTTCTTATTACTATATAAAACAATAAGGCACAATTTTTTATTAAGTTTGACACAATATTAAATTTTTTTAAAAATCACTTGGTTAAATCTCAACTTATAATATATTTTGGATTAAACTACCAATGAACTGATCAGAAAATAGGACAAAAAGTTAATAAATGTACATGGTAGAATAAGTATGTACCAATGGCTAATATAATTATTCTAAGAGAAATAGAAATAATATTATGACGTAAAGCAATATTTTCTATCATTTCATTGATTAATTCACTACAAAAAATATATATTACTTATTGATTAAATAATCTATTTATTGTATTGGGCCAAATATCAAAATAATAGCTGAACATCTTTTTAAAGTTTAAATATAATATTCTTTTCATCTATATAAGTACAATTTTAAGATTTATAATAAGCAAAGTTTCATTTAATTTAACGGGGGCACATAGCATGGCGTCCACCATCAACAGGCAGGCTCGCTCCAGTTATATTACTAGCTAGGTCGCTAGCCAAAAACGCTATAGTTGCAGCCACTTCATCAGGCTTTCCTGGCCTTCCTAAAGCATGAGTTTCCTTTGTCCTTTCCAAAAACGCTGCATACTGTTCATCATTCAATCCTCCACGTTTTTGCAATTCAGTTAATATGACTCCAGGGTTTACGCAGTTTACTCTTACACCTTTAGGAGCTAATTCTAAAGCTACGCACCTTGTAAACTGATCTACACAAGCTTTGGATACATTATAAGCGAGAACTCCTGGGAAAGACCTGATACCATTGACACTAGATATGTTTACAATGTTACCTTTAGTTTTCAATAAATGAGGAACAGCTAACATGGTTAGATAATAAATAGACCTCACGTTAGTATTCATAAGGCGGTCATATTGAGCCAAGGACGTGTTCTCAATTGTTCCAGTCTCTATAATGCCGGCGTTATTTATTAGAACATCGATTTGGCCGTAATGGTCGATTGTATTTTTTACAATTTTCTCAATATCATTCTCTTTTGTTAGATCGGCCGGTACCACGAGGGTTGCGGCTGATTTTTGGCAGTCTTTATTAACTTTTTGCAAGTTGTCCACATTTCTCCCAATAAGTGATAATTTAGCTCCAAGTTTTGATAAGAAAACAGCTGTAGCGGCACCGATGCCAGAGCTGGCACCGGTTACGATGACTACTTTACCAGCGAAGTTCATTATTATTATAATATTCTTAGAATAAATAACGAAAGATTTACTGTAACAATCCTTAACAAGTATATTACTAGATATCACCCATTTATCACCAGATATTATGTAAATGACTTGTTTACTTCAATTTTATTGAAAGATATTAAGATATTATTAAAATGTAAAAAAAATCTGTCCTTTAAGCTCATTGGATTAAATTATTTTAACCGAGTAATCACATCCAATCACGAACCAACCACTTTATAATATTCTAATCTAAAATGTAAATGACGTAAATGACTGTCAAGTTCATATTGGGTATTAAATAATTTTACAAACATGCATTTTGAAGTAGATACAAGTTTATTTGCCACATAAACTAAAATTCTAAAATATTAATTATAATAATATTGCCTAATTGATTTTAATCAAAATAGATAACCCATATAAGAAATTAGCAAATTCGGCAGAAAGTACTAAAACCAACCAAGATATATCATTAAAAAGCGATGAATTAATATGTTGACGTTATCATATAAGTAATATTGACATAGCTGAATAGATTTTAAAAATTCAACTTTTATTGACATCAAATATGATTTTATTATTATTATTATGAAAAATTTACAAGTATAAAATGTAGACTCTATATTAAAATAATTGCATTTTCCCAATTTTTTTTGTGAAATAACTAAAGGTTTAAAATACAATGACAAAAGTGCGTATTTTCTGAATATAAATAATTTTATTTAAGTTTTAAATGTAAAAATTTTATACAATAATCTGTATTCTCTATACTTTTAGAAAGAAGTAATTCATATTCATATTGGTCAAGCGGGTGTTCAGATTGCAAATGCTTGTTGGGAATTATATTGTTTAGAACATGGCATTACGTCTGATGGGATATTAGCTTACCCAGAAAATACAAATTACGAACCATTTTTTATGCACACTGGTGCTGGAAAAGTTGTTCCACGAGTCGTAATGATTGACTTAGAACCTACACCTATAGGTAATAGTTTTATTAGTATATTTTACCTGATCTCCGGCATTAAAACTTTATTTAAATCATATTTTTAGATGAAATTAGAACAGGTGCATATCGACGACTATTTCGTCCTACATCATTATTAACTGGAAAAGAAGATGCTGCTAGTAACTTTGCTCGAGGCTACTTTGGTGTTGGCAGAGAAATGATAGACCTAGCATTAAATCGTATAAGGACCGCAGCAGAAGAATGTAGTTGCTTGCAAGGTTTTTTAATATTTCGGTCTTTCGGTGGTGGTACAGGATCAGGATTTACACCGCTTCTACTTGATGGACTAGCAAGTGACTATGGCAAACTATCGAAAATTGAATTTGCTATATATCCAGCACCAAAAATTTCACCAATAATTGTAGAACCCTACAACGCTGTATTGACAACTCATGCATGTATGGATACAGAAGACGTATGCTTTATTTTTGATAATGAAGCTTTATATGATATTTTGGGAAGACTTTTAGATGTACCGAGACCCACATACACAAATTTAAATCGCTTGATGGCTCAGGTATTTTTATTTTGCAAATCTATTATACATAACTAGAGGCCGTCGTGTCGCAGGGTGACAACGTTGTGGCTGTAAATACGACGGTCGTGCATTGGATTCCCAAGCTTTATCCCGCACATTAGGTTAGACAGAGGGCATCTGGGAACTTAATTTTATAACACTTTGTTCTCATTAAGTTACTTCTGTTCCCCATTTTCCACTAAATTCTGAAGGCGTGTTGAGCAGTGGAACATAACGCCGTACTTTGCCTTATCATCAGAGGGAAGAAATGAAAATACTAAATATTTGATTCCACTGGGTGGGAATCGAACCTACAACCTGTCGCGCTTACAGTCACACGCTTGTACCCCTTCGTCACGACAGCCCTCAAACCGCCATATAACAATGCTCAATATAACCATGTATTATGTAAAGATTTTGGAACCAGTATATCATGATTGCAACTACACAATTCTGAACATTTTTCAATGACAAATATGTTCTATGTTCAGAAATATTGAATTTTACATAAAATCATATCCCTTAAATTTGTTTTGCTTCAGTAGTTGGAACTTCCTTACTGGGGTTCTGATTCAAGTATTATTGTCTTCTAACATTGTAGGATCAAGTGTCGTCTAACATAATTATTTCAGGTGGTATCTTGCATGACATCTTCCTTGAGATTCGAAGGATCACTCAATGTTGAGTTAGTAGAATTCCGAACGAATTTAATTCCTTATCCCAGAATACATTATCCTCTCGTTACGTTTGCTCCATTGTTGCCTCCATCAAGATCTGCTCATGAATCTTTGTCAGTGCAACAATTGATGATGTCTTGCTTTGAACCTTCAAACCAAATGATCAAATGCGATCCCACAAAAGGAAATTATATGTCTTGCTGTTTACTATTTAGGGGAGATGTAAATCCAAGTGATATAAACGCTTCTATAACTAGGATAAAAGGGATGAGATCTATAAAATTTGTAGCATGGTCACCAACAGGATTTAAGGTTTCTAATTAATTATTTTAAAGTACTGCACGTAATAACTTTTACGGGATTTGCCACTGTATGCAGAAAAGATCTAGAACCTCTCTGATCTTTCTGTTTTAATATATTTCAGAAATCTATTATAAATCTCAAATCAATAACTATATATTATACATACATATTAAACCAATAATATTGAGGCTAGTCGTGGCGCAGGGGCACAAAGTGTGACTGTAAAACCAACTAGTTGTGAGTTCGATCCCCACTCGAGGAGATGAAATATTTACTTCAATTTATATTTCCATTTCTTCGCTCTAGTGTCGAGGACAAGCGCGGCGTTTAGTTCTGCCACTCAGCACGCAATGCCTCCGGAATTCGACAGAAAGTGGGGAACGGAGTGTCTCAACATTAGATTCCCTCTGCCTACCTTGCAGTGTGCGGGATACAGCGTAAAGTTGATTTATATTAAACAAACTACTACTCATATAATTACAGATCGGGCTTAACTATCAGCCTCCAACTACTGTCCCGGGTGGTGATTTGGCGGTATTAGAAAAAGCTGTCGTAATGGTGTCAAATTCTTCCGCAGTTCGAGTAGCTTGGGAACGCATATGCAAAAAATTTAGTTTAATGTATGCAAAGAGAGCGTTTGTCCATCATTATGTTGGTGAAGGCCTAGAGGAAGGAGAATTCAGAAACGCCCTTTTAAACATTAAAGCATTATCTAATGATTATAAAGAATTAGAAACTTAATTCATTTTTTTTTAAATATACTGCAGATTCTGATGCGATTTTCATGTAATTAAAAAGCAAAGTTATCACTTGTCAATGTCAATATCTTAATGTCTAAATATCGTGGAGTATTGTAAATGAAATATCTATCTAGCACTGCATTTTATATTTATATTTTAATTCCTTGTAATAAATACAAAGATAAGAATATAAAAAAATATATTCTCTGTTTGTAAATTAAATATAAGACAAAGAATATTTAATTAAAACCATTAACTAAATAATTTGTATTTATTTACCTTTCGCAACAGTTAAGGTTTGTACAATATTTTTTTTATATAAGCGATAACGGAGTGATTATTTTAATCTTAAGTACGTGTTATTATAGATTCTAAATATAATTTTTTTTAGACTTTAGTTTCAGTTAAAATGCTGCTTATTTCGAATTTATGCCGCTGTGCGCAACCTTTAAGGATAGCACCGAGCAAACTATTAGTATCAAACACAAGTATTCATAGTCGACTGGTTACTAGAAAACTTATAACTCCTATCAGAAATAGTAATCCTGGACTAAATAAAGGATTTAAGGTTTGTTATAATTATTTACCATTTTTTTTGTCATAATACATTACCGATATGTCGGTGCGGGCTGGCTGCCTCGAAGTGAAGCTTCCTGAACTTTTGAGCATTGTGCAGTAACAAGACTCAAATAATCAAAAGTAAGAAAAATGCACAGCCATAATGCTGCTTACTCTAAAACAATGGCTGTGCAGATTGAGCCCTGGGTCCTGAAGCTGCCACAACTTGTGGATTGTAGAGTACCAGTATCACATTTAGTAGAAAAGGACAATATAGTAGATTCCTATTAGAAATTGTTTTCCACTTAACAATGTGTTTAGAGACAGAACTCAAATCCACATTTTATGTTGTTGTTGAGTTTAATATAAACATCTGTATATATTGATAATATGACACAGGAAGAATTTCTTGATATTGGCATTATATATTTTTTAATTTCAGTAATCTTTCATTATTGTATGGTAGGCAGTGAGAACCTAGTATTGGGACACTTTGCTCTCCAGTTACAACCTATTTTAGAGACTGAGTGTTTCATTGTGTATAGTCAGATACATACAAACTACTTAATTATTTTTGTGTTCACATTTCATATTGTATATAGCATAGTATATGTATGGCATATATATTATACATATATATGGTGTGTGGAGGGAACCTAGTGTCAAAGATATTGCATGATGAGTGGTAGAGCTCAACATCACACTTTTCATAGCATGAGCATATGATGAATTAAATGAAAATAATTCATTCCCCCAAGTGGAGTCACAACCATCAATGGCCTTCAGCCAACTATGTCATATTATCACATAATACTTTTAACCATACTACAACCTAATAAATTAAATTTCAGCTAACAAATATTCTCAAATCCAACTCCATTTTAGCCAGATTTTATACAACATCAAAACCAAAGGACTCTAAAGCTGTTGGTTATTGGCTATTAGGCTGTAGTGGAATGGTCTTCGCTGCAGTTGTACTAGGTATGGTAGCTGGATATTTGATATTGTTGTATTCTGTTTACTATATTGTTAATATAGTTTTGAGCAGTACTAATGGGAGTAAATAAGAGTGTTCTTTCTATTACGGTAAAAAATATTTTATTTTTGGTTAAGGATTTAATAGTTGCTACTTAATATGTATACTAGAATAAGGAGAAGAAGATAATATTTTATTTAGCTTCACGCTGTAGGCAAAAGGAATCTAGTGTTGAGATACTTTGTTTCCCACTTTCTATTCAACTTTAGTGACATGATATGTAGTGGAACATAATGTTGCTCTTTTTCTTTTTACCAGAAAAAGGAAATAAAAATAACCGATTTTCCAGAGTAGGAATTGAACCCGCTATTGTTGGCCTCAGAATATTATTCCACTTGGACAATTTTGAGTTTTATTTAAGTTTAAAAATATTAATTATGTAATATGGTAATTGAGAAATAAGCCTTCATAATAAATTTAGATAAGAAAAGCATTATAATAAAAAAACACTATTACAATTGATTGCACAATTATTAAGTTATAGTGGTATTCTTTTCTCTTTTTTAAAATATTAATTTGATGTAATGTTTTATATTCAATGTCTAGTATCTATTGCATGTAGAATTAAAAAATATATTTATTATTTCATTATTATAAATATAGTAAAATCACATATATATTCAAAGAAGTTATACAAATGAAAAATACAAGTTTGAGCATTTTTTTTTATTATTAATTAAATTGTGTGATGTTGTACTTATAAATTGTAGTATTTTTTTTTTCATAATTTTTAAGATTTTTTTATAATTGGTGTAAATTGTATACTTTATATCACAGCATAAGAAGCTTTACATTTTTTTCTAAGCTAATTGTAACTTTTATAACTAGTTAGTTAAAATAAATTTGTGGTTTTTGGTGTAAAATAAATAAAAATATATAAAAAAATATTTTGTTTTATTTTACAACTTTTTTTTTCAACAAAATTAAAGAAGAAAAATGTTTTTCTGTTAAATAATACATTTTATTATTTGATTTAGTAGTAGGTAGGTTAGTTTGAACCTCATGCTGTATCTGGCCTATGACAGAGTAGCGTGAAGCTAAAGTCAAGATACTCTATTCTTTTATCCGAAATGGAGTCAGGTTAAATAGCGGATCTCAGCGCCCCACATTGTCTTAAGTCTAAAGCAGGGAAACATAAATAATTAATTTTGCCAAATGGAGTTCGAACTTGCAACCAACAAGTTTGCAGTCGGATAGCATTTAATAGATTTTTTGTTTAAAATGTTCCAATTTAAATATTTTTTTTAATTAATTGATTTTTTGCAACACAATCTAATTTTTAAAAACAATTAAAATTTCTTAAACTTATACAAAATTTACTAAAAATAAAATTTATACATAAATATATTATTTATCATAATAATTAACATTATTTATACATTAACTTTAAGGTGGTGTTACACGTTTAACTGAATCAGGTTTATCAATGGTAACATGGAAGTTATTGGGAGAAAAACTACCAAGGACAGAAGACGAATGGCAAACGGAATTCGAAAAGTATCAACAGTTTCCCGAATATAAATAGTGAGTAGTTCTATTTATTTTTTAAAATTGTTATTTACTGCGAAGATTGGGTACGTAAGCCATCTTCGAGCGCGAATAGGAGTTGAAGTGGTTGCCATGAGTTCGCTCATCTGTCCTAAAATTCATTCATTCAATCATGTTCTTTATACATATACCTGACCGTCGAATATTTATTTTACTAGAGAAATATAAAACTATTATTTAGTAAAATAAAAACATAATTATATCGAAAGAAATATTACTGACGTGACGTTATCTCATATTCTCTTAGTAAGAACACGAACATAACCCTAAATGAGTTCAAATGGATCTGGTACATGGAATTCGCGCACCGGTCGTGGGGGCGCGCCATAGGGGCCGCGGTGTTTATACCCGCGGTATACTTCTGGGTCAGGGGGAGATTAGATAAAGGGATGAAAGGAAGGGTTGCGGTATATTGCGCGTTGGTCGCTGCTCAGGTAAGTTATAAATTAAAAATATATTAATTATAAATAAAAAATAAATTAATTTCTTACTCTACACCCGCTAACCCCACGAGGGTTAGCGGGTGTAGAGTAAGAAATTAATTCTATATATTATTAGGTTTAATTTTAACAGCGGTTTTTAGTAGACGAGCAAATGAATTTTTACCCTGGGAGTAAGTTAAACTCACTAAGTTTCAGGGGGAAAAAAAAATGTATCACCAACGCACAAAAATGTCGCAGTAGATTGCCTGATTGCGTGCAGTAGATTGCCTGATTGCGTGCAATGAACGAACTTACAAAGTTCGATCTCCACTCGAATATTTATATCTCTTTATTTTCCTCCTCTGGAGAGACATAAAGTTTGTTATTAGATTAGATTATTTTATATGGTTTAAAAAGGTTTATATGGTTTAATGTAAAACAATAAGAGGTGTCCTTTACATTTTCTATATTTTTTAGTTTAGCTTAACATATAAATATTTTTTTTAGTTTTTGATCAACTTTAAAGTAATTCTAATAATTTAATTAGATAATTTAATTCCAGGGTCTAATGGGTTGGTACATGGTAAAATCAGGGTTAGAGGATCGTTTCCAAGGGCCCTCTGATGTACCGCGGGTGTCTCAGTACAGATTAGCTGCCCATCTTAGTTTAGCCTTTATTTTATATTCGGGGCTCATAGCCGGAGCCCTGAGGGTGCTCCGTCCTTTCCCCATTAAAGCTACACTAAGTAAAGTGAAGGAATTAAAAAATGTCACAATTTTAGCTCATACTGCTAAAGCGTTGGTGTTTTTGACGGCTGTTTCAGGTTAGTGATAGATTTTAGTCAGCAGTCAGCAAAAAAAATGTTTTGGTGTAATCGATATTTTCATAGGTTTTTTTGTCGTCCTTTTCCGGCTTGATTATTAATTATTATGAATTATTTTTTTTTACTGGCAGGCAGGTATTTACTTAAATTTATATTTCCATTTTTTCGCTCTGGTGTCGAGGTTAAGCGCGGCGTTGAGTTCTGCCACTCAACACGCAATGCCTCCAGAAATCGGCAGAAAGTGGGGAACGGAGTGTCTTAACACTAGGTTCCCTCTGCCTACCCTGCTGTGTGCGGGATACAGCGTGAAGCTGATTTTTTTTTCTATTATAGGTGCGTTCGTAGCGGGTCTAGACGCGGGCTTGGTCTACAATTCGTTCCCCAAAATGGGTGATAATTGGATACCCGACGATATTTTAGCGTTCTCGCCCACCACTCGCAATTTCACCGAGAACCCGACTACAGTACAATTTGACCATCGTATTCTGGGTACGAGTACTTTATTAACGATTGGCTCATTGTGGACCATAGCAAGAAAGAAAAATTTGTCGATAGTTGGCCGAAGAGTGGTTAATGCAGTGGCGGCGATGGCTTGTTTGCAGGTTAGTTTACAAAATGGATAAAAGTCCCTTTTATTTGCGTATTTTTAATTTATTTCCTTACCAACATCTATACTCGATATACTTTTACTAACCACTGTACCACTATACCGACTACGATTTAGCCAGTAATAAAATATATTTAATACTTATTTTCTAGTCTATTATAAATTCATTACAACATTAGTTTACCTTTTTATGGAAATTTTTAAATCTTCATTTTTAAAAGCATAAAGCCGAAAATTGAATCATCTCTAAAATAATATCGCCACGAGAGGCCAGTTGTGGCGCAGCGGCACAAAGTGTGACTGTAAAACCGACTGGTTGTAGGTTCGATCCCCACTCGAGGAGATGAAATATTTATTTAAAGGTATATTTCCATTTCTTCGCTCTGGCGTCGAGGCAAAGCGCGGCGTTGAGTTCTGCCACTCAACACGCAATTCCTCCAGAACTCTGCAGAAAGTGGGGAACCGAGTGTCTTAACACTATGTTCCCTCTGCCTACCCTGCTGTGTGCGGGATACTGCGTGAATCTGATTTAATTTGAATTCTAAAATAATATATTTTTCTTCATTTTAGGTGGGTTTAGGTATTATGACATTATTGCATTATGTGCCGACTCCACTCGCTGCGTCTCATCAGTCCGGATCATTGGCGCTACTTACTTTAGCTATTTGGCTTACACATGAAATTAAATTACTTAAATATATACCTAAGTAAAGATTTTTGGGAGAAAATTGTGGGTCTAATTTAGTAAAGTTATGAATATATATATAGAAAATGGTTTTTAAATAACATTTTTATGTATATATTCTAAAATGGAAATATATATCGATTTGAAATGCCTGAATTTACTGATTTGTTATTTAACAATTTTCTATTTATTTATTTCACTAAAATTAAGAAATAGAAAATTGTTTTCAATCATTTAAATTTTTGTGTAATTCAATATATTAGTAAAATGATAATTCAAAAATGAAAAGTTAAAACACATTTTTTCTAGAGCTGCGTTCATTATTTTTATAAAATTCCAAATAAAATAAAATGTTAAAAACAAATGGCATTTTAGTATATATTTTGGTATAATATGTTAATTTTTTGTACCAAAATAGATTTTTGTTTTGATAACAAGTAAAAATATGTGTTTATAATTGTTTATTCTGTGTTAGTATCAGAGACACTTTCTTTCTAAGTAAAGGTAAAATCAGTATTTTAAATGTAGTCTTAGTAAATAAACGTTACGTTATTAAAAGTTGTTTTATTTGGACCTCTTCATAATGGCCTAAGATCAAATTGCTTAAATCAGTAATTCTAATTATATACTTATAATTCTCAATTTCTAATTATATACTCAGTAATTCTAATTAGAAACTTATATTTAAGAATGATACATGAGTAGAATAGGGTTGCCTAAAAGAGTTCTGCCGCAATCGCCTTTAATTAATGTTTTTCGTAACTCGTTTTTGGAGAAAATTGCACTCATATGTTTTTTATGTGAATAGCACATCATTTGAAAGAAAATCGCATAAGGAATTAGAAACACAACGGTTGCCAGCTCTCAGTTTGCCGCAAGCCCAGGGTTGCCTGGTTTAAACAGGTCACTTAATGGTAATATTTGCACTCATGTGTTTTTTAATGAATTATATATCAAATTAAAGCTTATTTTTTTCTCATCCTTAAACCACATGGTTGGCTGGAAAATAACTGCCGCAAGCGAAGGTTGCCATCATTTGAAATATTTTATTCTGATTCCGTTTGACTGAGAATAGACGATGAAATGCGCGGTTTGCCTTTATATTTTAAAGTTAAATATTATATGTATATAATAAAAGGTCAATCTTAAAATTAATGTTTATTCTAGCTGTTCATACAAAAAACTATTTAAACATGAAATCATCCTTATTTTTCATGTGAAATAATGAATCCATGATATTAAGTCTTTCCTTGCATAATACTAATACTCATTTAAATTATCATTTTAAAACGACTAAATTATCTAATTAAATAAATATTTACAAATATCGATCTATTATAAGGTATTAATTACATCATGTTTCCTTAAGATAATAAAGGGTGACATTTCTGCTCGTTTGCTTTGATAACGGTTGCCACAATCTTTTTTTCCTCATGCAACTTTTAAGAATTTGCATAGGAAAGAAATATATATAATAGAATTATGAGGCCAGTCGTGGCGCAGCGGCACAAAGTGTGACTATAAAACCGACTGGTTGTGGGTTCGATCCCCACTCGAGGAGATGAAATATTTACTTAAATTTATATTTCCATTTTTCGCTCTGGTGTCGAGGCAAAGCGCGGCGTTGAGTTCTGCCACTTAACACGCAATGCCTCCAGAATTCAGCAGAAAGTGGGGAACGGAGTGTCTTACACTAGGTTCCCTCTGCCTACCCTGCTGTGTGCGGGATACAACGTGAAGCTGAAGCTGAATTATTATAAACAAAACTAATTTAGCAAAAATAAATTCAAAGAAATTCCGACAGTAATGCCGACTAATAAACGCTATTTACGGTTTATGACCAGGAGTCGGCAAATATCAATTAGTTGTCTACATTTTACTATAGATAAAAATTTTGCGGCGCGATACATAGCAAACCAAATGCAATAAAATTATTTTCTAATTTATTCTTTCAAATGATGTGCGATTCACATAAAAACATATGAGTGAAATTTTATATATAAATAATTAGTTACATGCTTGTGCCACTTCGCCATGACTGCCTTAAAATAAGATTTTGATGATTTTGATTACAGTGTATAACTAAAAGTAGATTAGTAAAATATATAGGAATGTAGTGAGCATGATTTGAAGTAAATGCAATCATTCACTTCAAATCATTCTCATTTAATGAATGAGTCAGTGAATGACTATTAAATTTTGTCGAGCCCGTTGTACTTTATTTCACATGTAAAATGAAGCATGTAATTTCTTATTTTGAGTAAAATTATTTAATTTTGAAAGAATATATGAATATCAAACCACAACTCTGGCCAAAACGAGTTATATAGTTCTGATTAAATTATGGCTTGTCTCTTTTCTCCACTAAAGTAATTTTATTGAACACATTTTCAGGAGTAGTAATGATTTATAATTGTTTGATTTAATGTAGGTAAATAAAAAACATAAAATTATTCACAAGGTGTTTTTATTTCAAAATTTAAAATGCTAGTATTGCTTACACACACTAATATTGTATGTACACGCGACGGGCGCCTCTCACACCGACACTAAGGAATCATTAAACAAAAGCAAAGATTATTTTCCATTAAAGTTGTTGCAAGGTTCTTGCAACTTTTTTCTTACACTCTAAATTTATATTTTTTTTTACGTTTATTGTTATTTTTTTATTTTATTATTATTTTATTATTTCTATTGTTATTTATAAAATTGTCACTAGTCGTTGAACTTCTTTAAAGTATTGATAGCATTTTTCATATATTTACTATGTTTAATCATTCACAACAAAAGTAAAGATACTAAAAGGAAAGCATGTCGGTGTGTTAGACGTTCCCATACAATTTATATATAATTTCGTCAACAGATGGCGTGGAATTTAAGATTTAAAGCATATTTGAGAAATAAAGCCATTTAAGCTATATAATATTAAAGGAAACCTAGTGTTAAGACACTCCGTTCTTCACTTTCCATTGCGTCCATGCTAAAATAAATAATTATTGTCGAATGATCACGCTAGAAGCGCCATCTGTCTACGAAATATCAACACAGATGACGAAAAAAATTGTGAATTCAATCAAAAATGTACAACACGCGTATAATCTGTGGATAATACAAAACATTTTATATACATATAATAATTAATATAATATTTAATAATATTCAAAATTAAATATAAAATTCAATTAGTATCAATTATTGGCACAGAAATTTACAGATGGTTACTGAAAAAAAATAGTTTTATTGAAAATCTACGCAAATGTATAAAAAAAACGCCTTAAATCAGACCTAAAACCTATTTATAATAATACCTGAGTGTTTTTTTATATAAAAAAAAATAAAAGACAATAAATGATAATTTACAGACTTAGAAACTAAAAACATAAGGATTTCTTTACTAAGCTATACGATACTTGTACTAAAATAGTAGACATTTTAAATTAAAATTCCAAAAATTATTATCATTGTCATTTATTTTTATTATTAAACCATGTAATGTTAAATAAAAACTAATATAATCTAAAAAAAACGTATCTATTTAAATTTATAGGTATATATATGCTATTATAATGGACTATTTCACAGATATATATATTTATTGTTGTCAATTCCATATTTGTGTTTGAAACAATATGCAATAAATTTTAAATGCCTTATATCTCTAAATTGATATTCAGTGTAGAAACAACACTATATTTTATGTGTCCAGATCAAATCAAAACGAACATATTTTAAATATTAGGCGGGGATGGATGTTACGAGTGCAAGAAAAATGAATACGGATATAAGAATACTATATCGATTTCGATTGCAGATATAAAATTATTTCGGATCATACGTTACTTTCGGATAATTTCGGTTACGAATATAAGATTTTTGAGAAATATCTTTTTTGTTACTGATTGCTATTTATTGCTAACTGTTATTGATTGCTATTTTACAATTCTTGTACTGTTGTCATATGTTTGTGATATATGTTATGTTTTTTCTAGCAACATTAATTCTCTGTACTTATAATTTGTAATAACCCCTAAATATTCTTTATTTAATTAGGCCTTTACAAGCATTTTTGAGTCAAGTTACATAAAAATGTGCAGCAGTGTCACTCCTACAGAAAGCTACCGTCGTCTCGGACAACAGTTCTGCTGAGAAGAGCCGGCATGAACTCAATAGTTGTTCTTTTCAAAATACGGATTACAATACATATATAACAAATCTATCAATACAAGTCTCATTTGCTTATTTATAAAATGTATAAAAATTTTGTACCTAACGGAATTTGAACCCATGCCTATTCGAAACCGTGCAAGAGCCGCAGTAAGTATGTTTTTTTTTAAGTGTGGAATAACACTAAAAATAAGTCTCATTTAGACTCCGCCCTTGTCCGAAACTATCCGTAATTGTTATATCGGATCTGAAATGGATAAATAAAGTATTTCGGATACAGTTACGGAGATTCGTAACATCCCTGATATAAAATTTTCTTTAAATTAGTGTTGAAACAACCATTTTAAATAACTAGAAGGCGCGTTTTTTGCACAAATATATTGTTTTGGATCACACCCGTAATAGTTACAATTAATTTTATTTGTATATATTTAATCTATATGAAATAAAAGAAATTATATACTATATATTATATTACCAATTTTATACTTTGTTAATACATAAAAAAAACTCTGTCAAAGTCACGAGAAATAATTTTTCTTAATTTAACATTATAAATAACAAAATTTATTATATTATCAGCGTCAAAATATAAAAATATATTTAAGCGTGTAGGATATTTAGGCTAATAATAATAATATGACATAAATGCTTCACAATTCACAACAAATTTATTAAAACTATATATAATGGCGAACGAATTTTTATATTTCATGTATATATAAGTATAAATCATTTATTTCATTAATTTATTTATTATATATGATATAAATACATGTATAATAACAAAATACAGATTATAAAGCATTTTGTACAGGTAATATAAACGTATTTATTCGAGAAATAATCAAGTATTATGTAGTAGTAGTGATTATAATTTGCAAAAAATAAAATAATCATGTATCATAGAATATAAATAATACAAATTATCTGTCAGTAACCTCTTTTATGCATTTTTTTTATTTAGTCTATCTCTAGTATAATTTCAAAAATATCAGTAATATTATAAAAAAAGACATAGTATTTATTTCTCAAAGAACAACTTATGACGTCATAATACTAGTACTAAAAACCTTGAGTTTTAAGAAATAATAGAGTAATACTAATTAAATATATTTTTGTATTATTTATTGAACTAAACAAAATGCTTATAAAGTATGAATCTGTAGGCTTCACTTATATAATTTATCTCTTTTTATAATATAATAATACTACAAATATATGTTCATTCTGTAATAGATATAATGATTAAACTACACTATTGTCTATATATATATACTTACTTTCATAAAAAATGAATTTAAATTTACGCTATATCCCGCATATACCACGATGTGCAGTGAGAACCTAGTGTCAAGACACTCCGTTCTACTCTTTTCGTCCGAATTCGAGACATTGCGTTTTGAGTGGCAGAACTCATCTCCACAATTTGTTTTACTGAGCAGTGACGTAAAAATGACTAATTCACCCGAGTCAAACTTACGACCATCGCGTTTACAGTCAGACGCTATTCCACTGCGACACGGTGGCCACAAAAAGATATTTCAAGATTTTCAATTAAATAAAAAACCATTTCAATGTAATATAGTTTGTATAATAAATGTTTTTATCTATGGTAACTAAATGTCATATCAATTTAATTAATGTTTAAAAACAATTAAGCCTCAATTTGTTAATATTAAGCACTAATTTAAATATAATCTAGCATTTATATTACAATATTCATAATATGGAGAAAACAATACATTAAAATGGCCATTTTATACAAAAATAAAGTAAATAATCAATTAAAATATTGTATAAGCAATTTTTTTTTTAATTTTAGTTAAAAGAACCTTCAGGAATCTTCCGTATAAAATGGATTAAAAATAAATAAATTGTGTTTATATATACATGTATGTATAAGCAATTAATACTAATACAAACTAGGATAAACATCTGTAAATGCAATATAAACTTTAACGAAAGAGATTCGAAGCCGCAACTATCTCAATATTTACTAAATTTCAACCAAATAGTACACGACAATTTCTAAATCAAAATCTAAAAATAAAAAAATGTATATGTATTTAAAAAATACAAGTTACGATATACAGCTAAACAAATCAAGGAAATATAAAATTTAATGATTAACTTAAAATTTAATTTTTAATCTATATCGAAGGATATAAAAGCGTATTTTTATTTTATAGTAAACACAAAAATCTTAATTTTATTTATGTATGTATATATAAGTAATTAATTAATTAGTTTTGCCAATTAAAACAAGATGGCAGAAATATACCGCATGGCTAATTATTTATATAATATTATAAATTTTGATATGATTTTTGAACAACGCGGGCAAATATGTAATTATACAGATTAAATATAAATATATATACACATATAATGTAAAAATATAGACAAAAAAAGTAAAGCACACTTTTAAGCACTTATTAATAAGAAAATAATATAAACATTACAAATGTATTACAAATGTTTTAATAGCTTTTATTTAAGTAGAAATTATCAAAATTATAACCAAAATAATATTATATTTTTTTTATGTTTTGACAGAACGCTAAAAAACTAAATTAAACTAGACATCGGTTTTCATTTATGTTTGTAAACATATCATAACTATATAAATGATATTATATAGAATGGCAGTGACAAAATGACTTTGAAGTGAAAAATAAAATAATCGATTATACAATCGATTAGTTCTAAGTGAACTTAGTAATTCTTTTTACATACAAAATTAATCGTAAATATTATAACATTTAACATACTTTGGGGCATTATATAGGAAAGTCTGTATATAAAAAATATATAAATATAACAAGTACAAAATGCAGTGCTGTTGTAAAATTGTTATGATGAAAAATTTTGATCACTGCACTCGGATAAGAAATACAAGGAAAACGTTAAAAAACTTAGTAAATGCACAGTAAATTTAATTAATTCTCAAGTTTAGCACACATTTAGGCGAATAGATAATTATACTATTTATTGTTGAATATTACTATTATTTTATTGTATTAAGAAGCCATTCATAAATGACGTCCCAAACAGGCAGTCCGTCCTAAATTTTGTGACATCACGTAAAAACACGACGGTTGTGAGTTCCATTCCCACTTGAGAATTTAATTATTTCTTTTTTGTCACACAAATATAACCAGTTGTGGCATGGACAGGGGACAAAAAGTGCTGTAATAAAAATGACGAAACTCGGGTGACGTACTTTATGAATGGACATCTATTATTAAAACATAAACTGAATCAAAAACTTAAATTAACTCACAACTTGTGAAATTACACCATTTCACACAAGATTTTAGCAGAATAAAAAAAAATATATTTTTTTTATAAATATGCACAGAATATCAAGCACACAGATAACTAATTTAGCAATATAATCTTATTTATTTAATATTAGCATTTATATTTACATAGCGGCATTTCTACAATATCTACTAATACAATTAGGTCCATTATTCATTCTTAACTGTTAATTTAGTGCCGAATTTTCCAATTGCAATAGGAATAATAAATAAAATAATTACCACATAAAATCGACATGTTCATGTCAAAATCGACTTTTTTTAAATATATATTATATTATATTTTTCTATTTTAGGCAATTTATAAAAATCTCGTAATAATTTTTCCGAATAGAATTATTTCCTTATTAAAGATTTAAATCACTGGAATAATATAATAATTTATTTAATTCATATATTGAAAAAAATCTATAAATATACATATGTGAAGAGGCAGTGAATCGCGGACGGACAGATCAGGCAAAAAAATGATAATTTTTTGTATGTTTCCAATAAACTGAAGAATTAAAATGAAACTCAAACAATAATGACATATATACTATACATAATATACTATATATATTATAATTTATGATACTATAATCATAGCTTTTAATGTAATTGATATTATTCTTGTAGACAGATATTTTTATAAAAGCTATATTTCGTTAAAGCTGCGTGTACTATTCATATTATAAGAAAAACATATATTTTTTAATATAAGTAATACTCACAACTAAACAACCATAAAAGAAATATTCAAGTAACATTATTTTCCAGTGATTTTAACTTTTAACGATAACTGACAATAATAAAAAAATGTTACAGATAAACTAATATAGCGTTTTATGGTACATTACATTTTATGGTACTGATTTAGAATTATTTGCAGTCTCCATTTTGTTTTGTGGACTGTCACTGATCATATTCCCTGATATATATTTTTTCTGAAAATAATGTTTTTAAATGTAATGCAAGGTAGGGCAAAAAAAATTAAACTAAATAAGAATATCTCCTTACAAAGATCCTAACAACATACATAAATTGTAAGAAGGGCATAAGAATTTCGATGTAGCTTGGTCAGAGCGCTTCGGCAGTTTCCAAAAGGCGCCGCATAGTGCTATAAAATATATGTTGCGCGGAAAATTTACCTTTTAAGGAGTGTCCATCATTTTATTTTTATTTTTTTAGGAACCCTAAATATTCTATTAGTGATGAAATATCGAAACAGTAAAATAATTACTTTTTTTATTTTTTTTAATTTTTTACCCCTTTTAATAATTTTTAATCTCACAACCATGACATATTTGGAATCTTAAGAAAAAAAACACAACGATTTGTATAGGTTTATTTTTCTTTAATTACGTATAACATGAAAAATATTCAGTAAAAAGTGAATATTTTCTATTTTTAACATTTATTGAAAGACTTTAATGAATCGAGTTGTTTCAGGATAATTTTCACCTACCACACCAAAAATAAAACTTCAAATTGAGAAAATTGAGTTTTTATATTTCAGTTTTAATTGAAATCTTCAGTACATAGTATTATTTGCATGAAATTTCTTGAAAGAAATGAACACATTGAACATCAAGTTTCAAGTTATTGCAGTAAATGATTTTTTATGGAACAGTATTATATGCAGGGTGGAAGTGTAAGCACCACTTTTAAGCAACACTTTTTAAATGAAACCACAGTTTTAACTACTCTATAAAAGCCTAATATAAATCAGAAAAAAATAAATTTCCAAAAATGAAAAAGTTATTTTTTCAAACAAAATAAATAATAAAATTGTCATTTTAAAACAAAACGCCATTTGTAAGGATGACGCACGCACACATAAACCTATCAAAGGAACACCGCCGCACACGCCTCATTTCGAAATCGAGTCGTATGTATTGGCGATAAAGTTCAAAGTTGTTTAACCTTTAGTAGTATTTTTGTAGTAGTAAGTGTTTATGTTATTGGGATCTATACGTAATCGCGTCACACGAAATACAGGTATGGATAAAAATCGTGAAATAAAAAAAAAACCTACGTCCAAACTGTTGAGGCATCTTGCTCTGATTAATTTCTTTAGGTATAGGTTTGAAATATTTTACCCTATATGCTGTTTCCGTAAAAGGACCGCTGCCTCTTCCACCCTGTATAATATATTCTTATATTTTTAGCTTAACAATTATTTATTTAACCAAAAGCAACTGTGTTTCTGAAATCTTTGGCAGATTTTTTTGTTTGGACTGCTTACTCATATTTGTAATTACAGGATCAGATGTAGCCAATAAATATCTTAGTAAGTCTACGTTTGTTTCTTTGCGAGATGTTTTTCTTGTGTGATGCTGCCTACATGCCCAATTTTTTTTATTATAAGCCTCTAATGGTTCTTTAGCTAATTTGCTTATAGGAATTTGATGATATTTTATAATATCAACTCCATGAGTTAATATTTTGTGTATTGAAACTAGTATGTAGAACCAACCATACTTATCAATATATAACTGCAGTTTCAAATGTATATTCTGTGAATGTTGTTATATAAATAGTAATAGTAAACTACTGGCTATCGATTGAAGAATGACATAAAAACTTTGATTAACTCTTCATCAAGTCGTTTAACTTCAGCTACTACTTCATAATTTTCAAAAAAGTTTGTATTGCCTTAATTTGTTGATATACTACCTTGTTTAACCATATCCACTAATAATCTAATTTTTCTTTAGGATCGTTTTGAATTTGCTTATTCTTTTCTTGAAATTTCTGCATATTGTCTAATTTACTCCACCATTTTTTGAATTCCACACGATATTCAAGACGCATTCCATAAAACGAATCCAAGCATGTAATATCTGCAGCTCATATTGATAATTTTCTGTATGTAATTTTTTTGATTTGAGAATAGATAGTTTATTCATTTTTGATGGTATGGGTTTGCATACTACACAAATGTGATGTGGTTTCAATTTATTAATTTGTGATTTTATAATATCCATCTCTGCTATAACTTTTTCTTTACTCTCTCTTTCAAATTCAAACTTTATGGGACAACAATAATTTGTTGAAGATGTGTTGCAGTTTTTCCAAATTATTTTGATATATAACACACTGCTACAAGAGGTACCATATAAATAATAAATACATTCTGATCAGTCTTACTTATATCTCAAAAATTTTGTAACCCAAAGTTAATTACAAAAAATTATCATCTGGCACGAGAGAATGCTATTTTTATTTTTTTTATTTTATTTATTTTTTTTAAGCATTTGCAAAAAGTAGCGATCAGTAAGTACTCCTACTATTTTATTTTTTGTTGCTTCTGGTACATTTTCACTTAATGTGTATTTTTTCTTTAAGCAATTGAATACTGATTCCGCATTTTTTTTATTTGATGGTAACTTCATGTACACATCGAACAAATCCTGATACATTATAATGAATGCGCGCATTCTGATTTCATTTCTCATTCATTTGAAATCGTTAATATTATTACATTATTTTATGCCACTATTATCACAGAAATAGTATTAAATAAATTATCCGAACCAAATAACAACTAACAACTTAATACTAAGCCACTTTATTAAGTGACTATTTAAGTTAATAACTCACATTCAAAAGTTACATTTCTTCTTCTTCTCATTACTCGCGATATTATTTCTTGTTTATAATAAGGGATAGTTTTGTTAAAACTACAGATACTTTCAGGAAAAATTAAAAAAAGTAAAATGAAAACGTAATGTTTGTTTTGATGTTTCATAACTAATAGATAATTTAGGGTTCCCTAATCTGGAATATGGCTGAAGGAATTGATGCTAAATTTTATCAAAATTATATAATAATTAAATAAAAATCTAATGATAGGCACTCCTTAAAAGGAAATTTATCCACGCGACGTATATTTTATAACACTGTGTGCCGGTTCAAATCCAGCTATGTGATTTTTTTTATATGTTTCCTAAGAAAGTTCTTTTCTTGCTTAAATAGACACAAGATATGCAATATAATTGTGTAGTGATTTAATTGATATGTTTCCTAAGAAAGTACTTTTCTTGCTTAAGTAGACAATAACAGTTTAAAAATGTCAACAAGATATTATTTATCTATGCGTAATGATACAATAATGTTTCAATACATTAGTGAGGTGATCTAAAAGTAACACTGGAGGTGTTCCATCCCCGTTTGATGTATAATGAAAATACTATCACACGGTAATAAAAGATGAAAAATGAACTCCTAAAAAGTCAACACATTTATTCTATTATTTTCTTAAACTAGCTTCAACTTAGAAAAAAATGTCTTTGACTATCGAAAACCATATTAACAGAGCCCATTACTTGCTATTTTTTTTTTAATTTCATATTAAACGTTGCTTGAATGGTATTCCTTGAGTAGAGGAAAATGATAGGAGAGCAGCGGCACAGCGATTGAACGTAAGCGCGACGTCATGGGTTCGATTCCCACACGTGGGAAGGAGTCATATTCATTTCCTTACTCTGATGACAAGACATGGAGTCGGCGTGGAGTCAAGCTATAGCCTTACAAATACTTTACAAAGTTTGTGAACATAGGGAAGAGTCTAACTCACGCATGTATAATCGTGTGCATAATATTCGATTGCAGAGTTGACTTTGAGTTATATATCTATACAAACTGCTATATCTTTTTTCCTTTTGTTTGGTTTAAAAGCAGCCGGATATCCAAGTATAATTATTTGAAATATATATATATGTAATTTTAAAAAATAATGTTTATATAAATTTGAAATAATATTTTTTTATCATTACTTTTAGATCACCACTAGCTCTCAAATGTCGGTTCTATGTCGTATATGTGTTTATCTGTCGTTATGGTTCTACCCACCTGCACAACTAGCTTGGCGGTTGGTTCTCATCGCTGATGATAACCTGCACCACGTATCCGGGTGTGATACGAGCTTCTTCGACAGGCAACTTGTCGCCTAGTAGTTTACCACCGTAGTACCAACGCTGTCTGTATGTTTCTATGTTCTCTTGAGCCTGAAATTCGGGGAAAACAATTATTTCCATTTCCTCACTCTGGTAACAAGGCAGCATTGACGCAAAATGTCTATGGAGTATTTTGTGAATTTTCCAAAGCCTTTGCCTTTAATAGAATAGAAATATAAAATTATAATAATAAAGTCATATATAATAATAAAATAGAATAATAAAATTCCAAAATGCATTCTATTGTGTGTAATAATTAAGTAAACTAACATGGACAATAAAAAAGTAACCGCTCAACAGTTTCGAGTACTTTTTCAATGTTTGTTGGCGGCTCTTCTCAACAGAAATACCTTATGAACCAATGATAGCTTTATTCGACGATTTAAAAGTGCTAACAAGCCTATTTAAATAAGCAATATTTTGAACTTGAATTTAGTTGAGTTCCGCCACACAACACACGCCACATAAAATCGGAACGATAAAGGTAATATGATACAGCCTATAGCTTTCCTCGATAAATAAAATATCCAAAACAAAATTATTAAATAACATTAGCAATAATAATAAAAAAAACCTATTTTTTACGAAAATATCTGTCAATTACCTAGGTGCCTAAGTACATAATAAGTCGGGGCAAAAGTATTTCGTATTTTGAATGTATTATTAGTAATCAAACTGTACTGGCTTTGTCTTGGGCTGTACTGAATGTAACTGGCTGGTTTTAATACCATTAATGTGACATTCTGAAGATGCAATAAATAAAAAAAATTAGTTCCCGCCATTTTTCAATTGTTTCTCAAGCAAGCAAATTTAAATTATCGTGTCGAAGACATTCGGTATATTTTAAAATTTTATTACAAAAATGGTAAAAAATGCGACGAACGCCGTGAATAAAAAATAAAATTTGGACCTAATGCAGTATCAGATCAGTGCCATATTTGAGAAAGTGGAGCAAGATCAAAAAATTTGTAGCTAGGACATTGCTGAAGAACTGGATGTTGATCATAAAACAGTTTTACGTCATTTACGAAAGTCTGGGTACAAGAAGAAACTTGACATTTGGATAACACATGGTCTCACTGAGAGAAACCTAATGGAACGTTTTCTATTTGCGATTCTTTATTGAAACGTAAAAATTCCGAATAATTTTTTAAACTCATCTCATCAATTTTTCAATCTCAAAATTTCTACAGGAATTCTCAAATGAAACTCAAAATTTCTGGGATCATGGCACTACCTATACGATGACAACAAGTCATTGATCAAAACATATTAAAAATAAATAAAAAAGAATTATACCTAAAAAAAAATTTCCATTTTAACGAAAATATTTTTGCCTCGATCTTATTATATATTATACATATGTGTCCAAGTCAAACTTGATTGACGAAGCTTAGTCAAAGTTGGAATATGTCATATTTAAATGAAAAAATATTAATAAATACAATGCTTTAAGAATTTGCTGCTAAATCTGAATGTTATTTAGTAATTTCTAAATATAATCATTATTATACCACATAACCATAACAAAAGAAAAGAAAATGGAAACTTACATGTAATTTAGCCTTACAATGGGCTATAGTATGTCTGGAACATACAGGTAGATCTAGATCTGGTCCGCCAGTGGACAAACGTAGACGAAGGGCTAAAGTCACTCCACCTTCTACTGGCTCAGAGCATTCCGCTGGTGAATCCCTCCCGTTTGCCTCTTTGACCATGTTGATTGGTGCTGACAGACAATATATTGGTACCTGAAATGTATCATTTTACTACATGAAATTATTATTATTATAGCTTCACACTGTTTTCTACATATAATAATGTACACAGAAAAGACCTAGAGCTTTGTCTTGCTACCAGGATTAGAGAATGAAAATATTAAATTATTCATTGCTTTGTCTGCTTGAACTTGAACTCAATAATTTATGCATTAATTTAAATGCTTTTTCGTGTTCTAACAACATTATCATTTTAAAGATAACATCTGCATAGATATTATAATATGAATACATAGTTTTCAATATCTATTGAAAACTAGTTATCGCCAATTCAAAATAACAGTCAATTTACTGCAATTTTGTTAAAAAATATATAATATATTGATTTAAAATTTTTATTTAAAAACAGGTTTTTACAATAAACACTAATTGCTAAGGGAAATTTGTCAAAATATAATAATGAAAACACTTGCAATAGTTAAACCAATTAAAACAGTGAGATTGGCATGTGCTTATCACACAGACACTCAAAAATATTAAAAATTCACATCAATCATTAGTAAAAAAATTAAAAAAAATTTATGCAAATCATAATAAAAGGTACTTTATATTAAAGTATTGCTAAAAAAAATAACTATATTTTGATAATTATTTAAATATAAGACTAATAATATATAATAAGTATTATATTTTACTATACTGATATTAAATACATTAAAGTTTTTGTTAGTAATTTTAAACAAATTTAGTTCCAGCACATTAAATTAAACATGTCCATCATTTAACATAAATTAAAATGAATCATTGCTTTGGTATGTCATAAATTATGTTAGCTGACTCATACACTTTTTTGAATTTGGTTACTTTAATAACATTAACATTGTCCATTCAAAGTTTAGGCATTTACAATTCATATGTAAAAAATGTTTTGTATATTTAAATATTAGTGAATGAATATTTAAACTTAAGAAAGAAGATTTTATGTAGTTTCTATGTATGTAAAAAATTTAAAATATTTTAGAATATTATTTTAATATATGTATTAAAATTATAAAAAAAAATTATACTTACATTAAAATAATATTCTATAATATTCAGCTTGTATCCTGCAGGGTAGAAAAATATTCCATAGTAACAAGCCACAGTTCTCGGCTTTTACCCTAATTCATGACATTGTATGTTAAGTGGCAAAACTCAATTTGTCATGCCAGTGCCAGAGTGGGATTAAACCAACAATTATTGCATTTATTATCAAATGTATCCCACCAACATGGCAACAAAAGGAATTATAAATATGAAATGTGCTTTGAAATATTCAAAATTGTAGCTCATTATTAATTTAATGGTTTTTTAATAACTTCATTTCTTTATCTATATATAGATAAAATCTGTCTTCCGTAATATACATGATATATTGAAAAAATACAATTTTTGTTATAAAAGAAAACAACAGATATTTGCAAAAAACAATAACCATATATAAAGCACTTTGCAACAGTATTTATAATTTCTAAACATAACATAAATCAGAGCAATAACAATTTACCTCAAAATTTTTTACAATTATCAAAAGAAATAAAAAAAGAAGTGAAGATTATTTACCTGATATCTGGTCCCCCATTCATCATAGCACTCTGTAAGATATCCATTAGGTACAGATACACTGGCTCCATCAAGAATAGCCTGTGCTAATTGGAAATCCATGGCTTCTGCCGCTACGGCCGCCGCCCGCAGTGCATCCCATATCTCTTTCCTACCTTCAAAAGCCGGAGCAGTGTCCCAGAACTCATCACGCTTACTCCTCAACTGACCCTCAGTTAATGGCACATCGGATTTCCACCGTATAGTCTCATGACACAACGACTGGTTCTTTCTTAATCCGCCTAAAACAAAGTTCACTTTAGTGTCTAAGCAAGCACGTCTCCACGGCGACAGTCGGTCACCTACCCGAATTAGGCCGCGACACCGTTCCTGACGATTCTTCTATGGGCCCACTTCTACTCCTAGTTATTCCTATGCAGCCGCCCATTTTAATTACATTCTATATTTACCCATTTATGATATTTACAAAAAAATATTAGCAAATAACATTTTATCGCCTGTCCACTCCTGTCAAAAAGATAGCTGTATTAGTTTCGTTATTGCATAGATTTTATATGGAAACGTCATTATTTAATTATTTATAACATTGTTACAACATTTTGTAGAAATTGCATTATTTATACAAATTTTGAATAAAACATTTTAAAATATACTTATTTTTATGAATGTTACTTAATTAAATGCGACATTTATTGGTCTGAAAAAAATATATATTTATTGTTTTTCTATACAATACCGAAACAAAACGCTTCTATAACACTATAAAAAAAACACTTTTTAATGTTTTTGAAATAATTTTACTTATTAGACTAAACAAATTTCATTAAAATTTTATTAAATTAAATAATAAATTGAATATTAAAATAAATGATATAAGATTTTGTGCATTTATACTACGGTACCGTGTTTAAAGATTGTACATACAAAGTTACAGACAAGAAATATCGATGCTTTCATTGCCCTTTGGGTATATGTGTTCTGTGACAGAGAACAAAAACAAACATCAATGAATTCAGAATTTATAATACATGCTGAGTTGTTGAACCCGCGAACGGCGAAACAATACAAACAAAAATATATTTTTTTTTTAACAAAAAATATCTTATTGAAGATATATTCACTATTCAGGGCTCCTCAAATTTCATTTTATTAACATTTAAATCTAGTATTCTATGAAAGCAGTGCCAAAATGAATGACGATACTAAAGATAACGTTTCAATACATAATTTTAAAGTCGCAAATGTAAGTTCAATATAAATACAATACTTTATACAACATTTTTTTCAATTACTAAATAAATCAATATGCTTTCACTTTATAGATTGATCCAACCGCCTTTTACATAACCGAATTTATAACCTTAGAAGAAGAGAGATCTATTCTTTCAAATATTTATGCTGCTCCAATACCTAAATGGACTCAACTTTCGAATAGACGGCTACAAAATTGGGGTGGCATTCCTCACAGCAAGGGAATGATAGCAGAAGAAATACCACAATGGTTGCAAAAATATTTAGAATATATACACAATTTAGGTTTAATGAATGGTAACAAGCCCAACCATGTTTTAGTAAATGAATATTTACCGGGACAAGGTATCTTACCACATTTGGATGGTAATTTATTTTATCCCACCATTACTACTATTTCTGTTGGCTCACATACTGTATTAAAATTATTTGAACCAATTTGCTCTGACAATACATCATTAAAGCCTAAATTTTCAATACTTTTAGAACCTAGAAGCTTATTAATTTTACAAGATAAACTGTTTCATTATTATTTACATAGCATAGATGAAATTGAAGAGGATTATTTAGATGATTCCATTGTTAATTTCAATATGTGTTCCAATAAATATGTGAAAAATACCACAATTTCTCGAGACACTAGAATATCATTGACAATTCGGCATGTACCAAAAACTACAAAGTTCAAACTTAATATAGGAAATAAAAGATGATGATTATATATTTATTTATGAGGTAAATAATCATTGTAATTAAAGCATTTTAAATGTTGTTAAATTAGTAATTTAAGTATTTTATAAAAAATATTTTAGAAATATTTTTACAAATAATATTTTTCCATAATATTTGTAAACATAATTTTGAGATGATATTTTTAAATTAATTTACAAAATCTTTATAAGTTATTGTAAAAAGAATAAAAACATAACATGTAAATTGATTTTTTTCATTGAAAATGTTTAATGTAAGGCATTGAGATATGTTATACTTATGATTTTCTTAAGTATAAGACAAACCTGCAGTGTGCGGGATACAGCGTGAAGCTGATTTTTTTATAGGACAAACAGAAGATCAACTCTACCTTCTTTCTGCATACCATGCTCTTTTTAAGTTGGGTCCGGTCCATACTGTTCTATCTGTTACTTGAATTAGGCTTATAACTAGACATAATTATCTCTTTGAATTTTAATTCTTAAGTAAACAAATAAATAAAATAAATCAGCTTCACGCTGTATCCCGCACACATCAGGGTAGGCAGAGGGAACCTAGTGTTAAGACACCCCGTTCCCCACCTTCTGCCGAATTTTGGAGGCATTGCGTATTGAGTGGCAAAACTCAACGCCGCGCTTAACTTGACAGCAGAGCGAAGAAATGGAAATATAAATTTAAGTAAATATTTCATCTCCTCGAGTGGGGATCGAACCCACAACCAGTCGGTTTTACAGTAATACTTCGTGCCGCTGCGCCACGACTGGCCTCTGCCCTAATTCTTAAGTGAGTTTAGGTATTTGGATTGTCTTTTTCTACATATTTAACTCACAAAAAAAATCAGCTTCACCCTGAATCCCCATACAGCAGGGTAGGCAGAGGGAACCTATTGTTAAGACACTGTTTCCCATTTTCCGCCGAAATTTGGAATCATTGCGTTGAGTGGCGGAACTCAACGATACGCTTTGCCTCGACACCACAGCGAAGAAATGAAAATATAAATTTAAATATTTCATTTCTTCGAGTAAGGATTGAACCCACAACCAGCCACAATTAACTGCCTACCATGCTATATGCATGGTAAAACGGTAAGCTATAAAAATGTGCTAAAGATATTCCTTGTGTTATTTGATATTTGTAGAGTACCTATATTTTTTTAATTTTTTAGCTTCACGCTTTATCCCGCACACAGCAGGGTAGGTAGAGGGAACTTAATGTTAAGACACTCCGTTCCCCACTTTCTGCCGGATTCTGGAGGCATTGCGTGTTGAGTGGCAGAACTCAACGCCGCGCTTTGCCTCGACACCAGAGCGAAGAAATGAAAAAGTTAAGTAAATATTTCATCTCCGCGAGTGGGGATCGAACCCACAAGCAGTCGGTTTTGCAGTCACACTTTGTGCCCCTGTGCCACGACTAAAGTACCTATATAATGCTTATTTTAAAATATTATATTACAAATGATCAAACAATTTATGTTCACAGTATATTTTAATTTATTTTAATAAATGCTATAATTATTTTGCTTTTTTGTGCTTTCACATATTTTTTATCTACATTATATGTGTAACTAATAAATTCTCTTTTATTTTAAAAAGTAATTTAAACATATTTTTTTTTATACATCCAGTAGGCTCATATTTTTTGTATATTTTTTATGGAATTTACCAATTTATATTTTTATAATGATTTCAAAATTATTTTCAAGTTGTAATTTATTTAGAAGTAGAGCAATTTCTATAAAAGTTCTTGACAAAATTAACAGAAGGGGTAAAACAACTGCCTGTGAAGTTAATTCGGATGAAAAAAAAGAAAGTCAAGAACAAGCTGTTTCGGGAGGAGCTAAGGTTATAAAATGGATTTGTTTTTTGTTGAAGTAAAATACATATACGAAGAACAGAATGAAAGATAGATGAATACTGAGGAGATTCTGTCCGATTCCGTTATGAAAAGATACACAGAATAGAGGAAGGAGAAAGTGGTCAGGTGGTTTGGACACGTCGACCGAATGAATGATGAAATAATGTCAAAAAAGATTTATAAAAAAAAGTGAGCGGAAAGAGAGGTAGGGCGGAGAACTCGGTTGACTTTTGGAGAGAAAATATCGATACTGGAAAGGGTCACGTAAAAAGCATGAGGACGGCATGTATGAAGAAGTTGATGAGAGTGGGCAAGGCGAAACAGGTATGCAGAGACTAGCGTTTGGTGCTTCGTTCTCTGGCTTCCCCGCTTGGGATATAGCGTAAAGCTAAAATGAAATATATACATATGTATATTTAAAAATTATGTACAGAGTGGAAGCGTCTGCGCTTCTTTTACGGGAGCAGCATAAAGGAAAAATATTTCAAACCTTTTCCCAAAAAAAATAATTCTTTTTTTTTATTATATTACGTGACATACTGTATTACATGACGCAGTTACGAATAGATATCAATATCGTAAATACTTACTACTATAAAAATACTACTAAAGGTTAAACAACTATAAAATTTGCCGCCAATACTTACCTGCGAATCGGTTTCGGAATGAGGCGCATGTGACGGTTTCCCTTTGATAGGTTTATGTATGCGTGCGTCGTTCTGATAAATGGCGTTTTATTTCACAATGTTAATTTTATATATATTTTTTGTTTGAAAAAATCACTTTTAAATTTTTGGGAAAAAAAACTTTTAGGCTTTTATAGAGTAGTTAAAACTGTGATTTCATTTAAAGTGGTGCTGATAAAAACACTGTATACATAATATTTATATTTTTTGAGGCCAGTCGTGGCGCAGGGGTACAAAGTGTGATTGTAAAACCGACTGGTTGTGGGTTCGATACCCATTCGAGGAGATGAAATATTTAGTTAAACTTATATGTCCATTTCTTCGCTCTGGTCGCTTCGTCGAGGACAGGCGCGACGTTGAGTTCTGTCCACGCAATGCCTCCAGAGTTCGGCAGAAAGTGCGGAACGGTGTGTCTTAACACTAGGTTCCCTCTGCCTACCCTGCAGTGTGCGGGATACAGCGTGAAGCTGATTTATTTGATTTTTATATTTTTTATACGACCAAAAATATATTATATTGGGGAATTTTACCACGGAGGAATAGTGTGCGATTATTATTATTTTTGTTTTGCGGTTCTGGTGGATACCAAGTGCGACGTTGGATTTAGCTAATATATACTCCCGCATTCGTAAACTCACTCCGTATCCTTTCCTATCCCAGTGGATATCTCTACAAATCAAGCTAAGTATATGTCTTAATAAAGCGTGACGCAGAAAGTACGTATACGGGTATATATAATATATTATAAACCTGAAGGACGTGTGTTTCAATACACCTAAATTAAGTTTAGTCTAAACTTTTCTGGTTATTAGATCAGCTACACAACTCACTATCAAAAATGTTTAAAATGGGCGTAAAGTAAAAAAAAATGATTGATACATGCACGGTTTTTAGGGCTCTTTTTCTATATTATTATATAATTTTTTTTTATCAGCTTCATGCTGTATCCCGCACACGACAGGGTAGGCAGAGGGAACCTAGTGTTAGACATTCCATTCCCTACTTTCTGCCGAATTCTGGAGGCATTGCGTGTTAAGTGGCAGAAAAAATGGAAATATAAATTTAAGTAAATATTTCATTTCCTCGAGTTGGGATCGAACCCAACAACCAGTCGGTTTTACAGTCACACTTTATGCCGCTGCGCTACGACTGGCCTTCTATATTATAAGTAGTACATAAATATAATTACCCGAAGGTTGCCTTTAAAAAACACATCTATATAATATATATAAATGCTATATGTAATAAAATAAATTCAGAAAGGTCTAGTGCTCGGTGTATATGAAAATGAGAAGAAATTAGAGCTTTCTTCTACTGCTGAAGAGATTGACCAGAAAAGTGGCGGGAAAATTAGTAAATATTTGAATGAGTAAGTAAGATTTTATTTAAAATGCACTCATAACATATTATATACTAGCGGCTCGTCCACGGCTTCGCCCGCTTAAAATACATGATTATTGATTTAATAAGCAGAATTGATTGACTTCTAATATGTTTTTTACGACATTATCGTCAAAGAATTTTTGATTGTTTTAAATAAAAAAATACGACCATTGTTGATATTTATAAAATATACANAAAAAAAATCTTTTTGCTTTCGAGACAGCTTTTTAAGTGTCCCTCTATCCATTTCAGTCAAAATTACTAAATGTACAGACAAAATATTTTTACTGTCTTATTATATATAGAGATTTAGAAAAGAAAAATATATTTCTTGAAATGTCTAAAAATTTAAACGAACTCAACTCAGACTCAACTCAACTTCAGACTCAACAGTCGGGCTATTGTCTACAAGAATCCGATTTTTTCCAAAAAAAAATCACAACTTCCCAAATATCTGATGAACAACTAGAAATCGCTGAAAATATATGGCGGAGAATTGAATAATTAATAAAATAAAATTGATTTTATTTCTTTAATGTCAGTTTTTTTTATAATTTCAAACAAGGTTGACAAAATTTCAGAATATCAGGCCACCTGAAGCCCGGCAAGGCCTTCGTGGTAACAGATGTGTTACCAGACGTAGGCCCTGTAGCATTATCCGCATTAGGTCCTAAGAATGCTGGGTACAATGAATTAGAGAGCTTGGACGAGAGTCGTGTGAGTATTGCTGGTTTTCATATTGCTTGTAATATATTTTTTGTATTATTAAGTACTAGCGGCCCACATGCGGCTACGCCTGCTTGAAATATAATGTTTATTTAAGTCTATTTAAGACAAAACCGGTCAAGCGCGAATCGTACTCGCCCAACGAGTGTTTTGTACCAATTTCAGGATTGCAATTGGGACACAAGTTATCTTAAACTTAAGTTTGAAAAATAAACTATAAATATAAGAAATAGAAATGGAGTACAAATATGTATAAGTTTATAATGTTTTTTTTTTCTATGAAATATATATATAATTTTTACTTTTCAGATTTTTTGCTTTATTTGTATTGTAAGATCTTATATTGTCCAAAATTTTATCTGCATGTCTATGGGAAGTTCACTAAAAGTTTTGAATACGTGGCAAATTTCATAGAAAATGAAGCAAAAAATATATATTATATTGAAAACTTAATTTCTGTGCTCCAAGGAACTTTAAACCCGAATATGTGATATTAATTTAAAATTTTAGTTTGATACCTTAACGCGCAATGTTTCGTTTTTTTCCTTTTGAAGTACAGATCCTAAAAATGGATTTATTATTTTAGAGTGGTTATTTGTACTTTTGTGCCAAATAAAGTGTTTTTGCGGGGAATTTTATTGCACTACTTTATTCAGAAAAAATCTGCAGCAGAAGCACACAGAATTCTCGTTGAGACAATGCTTTGTCGAATACAACGTGCAGAGACTGGTTTAGGCGCTTCAAAAGTAATGATTTTGACCTTGAAGACAAAGAGCGTTCTGGAGCACCGACAAAATTTGAAGACAGAATTGGAGGCATTGCTTGAAGAAGATCCATGTCAGACGTTAGTAGAGCTCGGGAAAACGTTACAAGTAGATGCGTCAACAGTTTCAAAACGTTTAAAAGCGTTAGGAATGATCCAAAAGCAAGGGCATTGGGTGCCGTATGAGTTGAAGCCGAGAGACGTAGAACGACGTTTTCTCATGTGTGAATTGTTGCTTCAACGGCAAAAGAGAAAAGGTTTTCTGCACCGTATCGTCACTGGGGATGAAAAGTGGATTCACTACGACAATCCAAAGCGAAAAAAATCGTGGGGCATGCCGGGTCACGCATCAACATCGTCGCCAAAACCAAATATCCATGGTTCTAAGCTTCTTCTCTGCATTTGGTGGGATCAGCAGGGCGTAATTTATTATGAGCTGCTTAAACCTAATGAAACTATCACGGGAGCTCGCTATCGACTTCAGTTGATGCGTTTGAGTCGCGCTCTGAAAGAAAAGCGGCCACTATACGAGCAGAGACACGACAAAGTGATTTTATTACATGATAATGCTCGGCCACATGTGGCAAAACCAGTCAAAACTTACCTGGAAACACTTCAATGGGAAGTTCTACCCCACCCGCCGTATTCACCGGACATAGCCCCCTCCGATTACCACTTGTTTTGGTCGATGGCGCACGGTTTAAGCGAGCAGCGCTTCCATTCTTTTGAAGAAGCCAAAAAATGGCTTGATTCCTGCTACCAGAGAGATGGGAGAAAGTGGTCTCTAATGATGGACAATACTTTGAGTAATGTCATTGTAAGTATTATATTTTAAACAAAAAAAAAACAGCGAGAACTTATTCCTTTCCTTTATTCCTAATAAAAAAAATGTAAAATCATAAAAGAAAAAATAGAAACTAGAATAAATTACTTTAAAATGTAAATAAATAAAAAAAAATGTATAAAGGCAAGTAATTACAGTAATATCTTGATAACTTTTTGAGAGTAAAATGATACTTTTTATTTAAATCCAACCAACTAAAGATAATTAAATTATTATTTTCAATAAAACAATTATTTTTAACATCAATAAATTAAAATAATTTAATAATAATAATAATACTTTATTGCACTAAAAACGAAGAAACAATAGAAAACCAGTTATTTACAAAAAGCCAACAAATAGTGCAATGGCGGCCTTATCAAAGCGAAAGCTAAAAAAGCGATTTCTTACAGGCAACCATTTAAAAGGATTTTTTACAAAAAAGATAGCAGAAAGGTGCAAAAAGTAATAATCGTTTTATTTTAGATAATTTATTGAATTATAAAAGATTTTCCCTGTAATCTAAGGGAGAAAGGAACACACAACAATAATTTGGAAAGTTAACGTCGTTGAAACTTAATATGTTTTCGGACCGGAACAGCTTAAAACTCTAAATTTTAAATGTTAGAATTAGTGGAATGGCTTAGGAACAGAGAGCGGGTGTGAATAAATTGAGCAATCGGAACAAATTTGTTGTGGAACTTGCAATGATTCATTCCTATTTCGGAACAGCAAAGTCCGTCTAGTAGTTTTGTGTTCAGGAACCATGTTCCGACCGGAACGAAACATCTTTGGTACGCATACACTAAACTGCATGCAGTAAACTACAATCCTGATTCTAAATCTTAAAATCTTGGTGTTTTATAACATCATACAAATTGAAAGCTAAAGATTTATCGAAGTCAGTAAGACTACTGTATAAAATAATTGTTATAGCAATTAGCTTGGAAAGAGCGGGGCTGCAAGTTCTGATATTTAATGAACCTCAAATATTGTTACAAATACTTGATTTAGGTATTTATACAATATGATCAAATTCAACTTACATATCCAGACTTGTAATTAAGATTGTGATTTGGGGAATTCTTTGTAAGATTTTTTTATTATCATTTTTTTCATGCCTAAAGTTGGAAAGTAACAACTTACCCCGATTCGGGGCTGTTGTTAACAAGTCAGGGTAAATTGTAATTATATTTATTAAAGCTATTATTTTGAAATAAAAAACAATAAATAATAGAACGAAGCCTGTATATTTAAGGAATAATTAACAGTATCTTAAGACTCACCAGGTAAACATTTTTATATTGTAACAAGTGAGTATATTTTTTACCTAAACTGTTATTAATAATAAACAGCTAATCAGCCTTGATAATTAGTTAGGTCTTCAATCATAATGCCTTGTCTTAGGCTAAAAAAACAATCATTAATGGTATATCCAGAAATCAAATAATCTCTATATATAATAAGACAGTAAAAATATTTTGTATGTACATTTAGTAATTTTGACTGAAATGGATAGAGGGACACTTAAAAAGAATAATAGAAAGCAAAAAGATTTTTTTTGAATTTCTTGTCTGTCTGTCTGTCTGTCTGTCTATCTGTCGACATATTTCTGTCCGCATTTTTCTCTGAAAGTACTGAACTTATTTACTTGAAAATTTCACCAATTGCTTTGTTTTAACTCAACTTAAGTACTAAAGTTTAGTTCATCAAAATCGATACATTAAAAAAAAAGTTATCGTCATTTGAATGAACTCAAGGCATTAGTTTGCCTGCGAACTAACGTTCGCAATAGCAATATAGCAATCGCGCTGGTAAGATTCCTGACTAAAGAATGACATTCGAAACGTCTTGATTATATGACTGTTGATAAAAATATATATTTTTGAAGCACTATTATACAATATTTTATACAATAAAGTAAACAAAATTGAATTGTTAGTGGAGATTACCTTCATAAATCATAACAGTTAAGTTTAAATCGTAATTAATTCAACACAGAGATAAAGAACGATTTGATCTTCAAAGAGATATCAAGCAAATACATAGATTTTTTGGTTCGTTCGTTCGTTTGAAATAAATCTATATAAAAATGCCTAAAAACATCCTTTCTACGTGTACTCTGTAATAACTACATATTTACCAATTGTACATTTAGCTAATAATATGTGTAACTAATTTAAAAACTGTACAGGAGTTAATATGCAAACATTACAGTTATTTTACAAAGAATATTATGAGTCCTTACCCAAATCAATAATTTTACATTTAAGGCTGTTTCTGAAGCAGTACATTAAATTATTAAGTAACATCAGCACATTTAACAGAGCTTTAAAAAACATAACATAGGTAAAAAGAACGTAATGTTACAAAAATATATACATATAATAAATAATTAGCTTATGTATATTTTATGAATATCAAATATCAACATTGGTCATATTTTTTAGTTTGAAACAATCAAAAATTCTTATAGAAGTTATATTAGAATATTACAGATTAAAATAATAAAAAAATCATATTAGAAGTCATTATAGTTGTCAATCAATTCTGCTTATTAAATCAATAATCATATATTTTAAGCGGGCGAAGCCGTGGGCGGGCCGCATGCATGAATAAGTAAATAAGTCTTGATTCTGGTTACATTTGGAATGGGCCCGGTGCTAATATTCTTGACACTAAACCTTTTTTTATCCAGAACGTGAATTAGAATAATTGTCACAGTATACTAGATAGTAATACTCCAAATTCCTTCACTCTCAGAACTTTCACTGCTCATATGTAAACCTTAACAGACTTTTCGTTTTCCTTTTCCCTTTACTTTACCATTTATTTTAATTTCCTTGTTTTGTTTTGTAACCTTTCCTTTGTTTTTTCCCATTTTTTCGTTCTTGATGCCCCCTTTACTTTTCTTACTTTGATCTTTTTAAAATCCAATAGTGAAAACCGCATTTAAGTCGGTTAAGCCGATTCTAAGACTGGCGTGAACAAACACACAGACAAAAAGACAAAAAAATAAAAATCTTTGTTTTGGGTTCTATTAAATTAATAAAGGCCCCCAATAATATTTTTTCTTATATATTTTATATATCTTATTATAATATGTTATTATAAGTATAAATTATGTGAGGCCATCGTGGCTCAGGGGCACAAGCATGCGACTGTAAACGCGACATGTTGTGGGTGGAATAATAATATATATGTGTTAATTGTAACGTACAATTTGGTAACTAAGCAAAAGGTGCCTACAGCCTAACTTACTTAAATCAGAGGTTTTGAATATTTACCTACCTAACAGTATTTGTCAAATTTCATTTACTACTTCATTTCTGAATAGCCATTAGCCTTAGATATTTAATATTTAATTGGACATAAATAATATAGGAAAATGTCCGAATAATGGTTGGATCGGGTGTTCAAGTGTTAGCTGAGCGTGGTTGTACACAAGTCGCCGTGGACAGTGGGGGAATACCCGATGCGGCCGCTGAAGGTGCTCATTTGGCTGCTTGGAGGTTAATATATTTGAGCCCTTTTTCTTACATTTTTGAGCAATGGGTACAGTTTTTTGTTAGATTTACTATTCGGAGTTTATTATTTAAAAAATACAGTACATAATAAAAATACATAACTACATTGCTTCAATGGATATATATTCAATAGATATATATTCAATAAATAATATTTACTACTTTGCTAATATCCCTTTTAGGTTTGACAAATTCAAAATCGATAAACAACCAGCAGTACAAGTGTCATTATATGGGGATGGTAATAAAGAAAGTGGTGAAAATAAGGAGTGTGGAGACACTAAGAAAAGTAGTGATTCATGGTCGACTGGCTTTGTGTACGCTCGGGCACAGAACTGGGCGAGATATTTGAGCGAAATGCCCGCTAACAAGATGACACCAGTTGATTTTGCACAGGTTTATGATTTTGGTCATTTTTTAAGGTTTTTTGGTACCAAAGGAAATAAAAACACCTTCACGCTGTATCCCGCACACAGTCACACCCTGCTGTGATTTAGGCAGAGGCAGAGGGAACCTTGTGGAAAGACACTCCGTTCCCCACTTTCTGCCAAATTCTGGAGCTATTGCGTTTTGAGTGGCAGAACTCAACGCCACGCTTTGCCTGGACATCAGAGCGAAGAAATGGAAATATAAATTTAAATAAATATTTCATCTCTTCGAGTGGGGATCGAACCCACAACCGGTCGGTTTTACAGTCACACTTTGTGCACCTGCACCACGATTGGCCTCAGGAACTTGCCAAGGAAATAGAAATGTTTGTTATATAAGTAATAACAACTAATATGGTTTCATTAGTCATTTAGAATTATATGGCTTTAGGTTTATGGAGTCGACAACAGGGTAATTTGTCCTTAAAATACTATCGATCTATAATCTATTCGTTTGGGCTTCAAACATAATGTTAGCAAAGATAACAAAGTTTCTCAAACTTTTATTTCGATTTTTTCGATCCTGTGTTTGTCATTTCGGTTGTTAAAGAAAAGACGAATAAGTATTTTTTTTAAGAATAATTGATTATAAAATTAATTGAGGCCAGTCACGCAGGGACTGTAAACGCTACAGGTGATGGGTTCGATTCCCACTCGAGAAAATTAAATGTTTAAAATTATCTATATATTTCCTTGCTCTGGTGACGAGCCAAGGCACAACATTGAATTCCGCCACTAAGCACGCAATGGAAAGTGAGCAATGGAAGTGTTCTAATGGGAATGGAGTGTTTTAATACTAGTTTTCCAGGTTTCCTCTGCCTATCTCCTGCTATCTGTGGTAAACAGCATGTAATAAAAAAAACCTTATTCACTAGCAAATAATATACATTTCTTCCTTTAGGAAGCTTTAGACGTACTGTGCCCATTGGGCGTACAAGTATGGGCGCGCGAAAGAGACTGGATAGCAGCTCAACATATGAAAGCCCACTTAGCTTTAGCATCAGGATCTTGTACGCCACCTCTTTTTCTACACTGTCATTATACACCCAGTTCAGGTTCAAATACAAGTAGTGGGAGTCCTCCTTCTTCTTCTTCCGGTCACGGCCCAACGCCTATTGTTTTGTTGGCAGCTACTGGTATTACTTTTGATAGGTTAGTATATATTATAGTAAATTACAGACTTTTTGACCAAAAGTCGTGGCCGCCCTGAAGTTAGTTAAGTGGTTACGGCTGCACATATTTGATTATAAGATCTTCCTTACTTTTGTTTTCTTCCCGAGTTAAGTTGTCTGAATTTTTACACATTGTGCATGTGTAAAAATTCAGACAACTTAACTTCAGGGCGACCACGACACGATCGTACTGTAGTAATAGTAAGGATTGTTGACAACATCAGGGTAAAACAGTGCCTGATTGTGGATGCAATGGTTGTGGGTTCGACCACTGGTGATTGATTATGTAAATTTTTTTTTATATACCTCCAGTCTCGTGAGAGTGGATGGGTTCCGACAATGCATAATACCTCGATTTGGTGCAAAATGGAGAATAAACTATTATATTTCGGCAATAAGTTCTCACGGCCTTCCGTGTTTTTATGGAAGACAGTATGCAAGGAAGGAAGGAAGGCAGCATAAAATTAAAAAGATGTCTACATGGTCTTTTAATTTAAAATAATTGTGTGTTATATTAATGACATTATTGTGATTCCTTAAGGATTACTGTTATTCAATTAGTCTTTCAATTCGATTGAAATAAAAAGAATATTTGTGAAAGTATTACTTATATCCTAACTGAGCTTAATTAGACAAAATTTAGTCCCCATTAATTATATAATATTTTTATGCAAAACATTTTTTTTTTTTTTTTTTTTTTTTTTGCAATTGAAGGGGGGGGGGGGGGGGGGGGGGGGGGGGGGGGNTACCACTGTGGGACCTGTAAAGGCATGCGTAGACTCGGGCACGACCGTCCGAGTCAACACGGAGCCAGATGGTAGACAGGTCCCGACCTTCAAAATGGGCAAGACGACGGAAACTTAGGTCCACCCTTACGTACACAGCGACCCCGGCATGAGGTATAAAATTATGTTCTATTTTGTAGCCGGGGTATTGGAGATAGGCTGTGTCGCTCGGTCGGGCAATTTGAGTCTCCGTCAGGAATAACAAGGCCGGCCGTGCCGTCTCGAGATGGTGGTGGACGGCATTCAGGTTGGAATGTAGACCCCTGATATTGCAAAAGTCCACGTTAAGCGTGGAAGGGGTTGCCGTGGAGCGTACGTCTCGTTTGCCCTGTCTATTGCGCGGTACTGTGCCCTCCCCAGAATTCGAAGGGCGGCCTGAGTTTTGAGACTCAGGGAGGGATTCTCCAGCACCGGAGGAGCTGGTACCCTCCTGGGGTAGTTTGTCTTTAAGTGCCGCTATCATATTCCAGGGAGGGGTGGGGGTTGGGCTCCGGAGCCCGGCATTACCTGATGCGAAACGCAGTGGCATAAAGCCACTACTTAACGCCGGTCTTAAATGCCGGGGGTGGTATTGATCCGGTCGAGTCTGCCCATGCGGGTTGCCATTGCTGGCGACTTGACTCTACCACACGTACTTTAGTCGCCTCTTACGACACCACCAGTACCAGGGTGATCCTATTCTAAGCCGGGATCACACGGCAAACATCTTTAAATTTGAAGATTTAAAGATTTAAATTTAAAGATTTGTTTAATCTGAACTATTATTTATTTTTGTTTACTTTTTTTAGCTCCACGGCAGGGTAACTAGAAGGAACCTGAGAACCTAGTGTCAGTCCGTTCTCATTAGAACATTTTCGTTCTTTCTCTACCTATTTCTAAAAAAGCACTAGAATATATAAAAAAAACCTACTCTTCCAGCGGTGGTCTATGTCTAAAGAATTGTGAAGAGATGCGTAAGAAGAGCGGCAACTTAGCGGGCGCCGCCGCCGCGCTCGCCGCCATACGCGTGCTCGCCGAGCTACAGGTACGGACTGCGAACATAATATGTTATTGTTAGTGACAAGTTGAGACATGTTAGAGTCATTTATTTTATCCCAACACAAGTAAAATAATCGCTTTCTGGGATCGTCCCACTAAACAAATATTTTAATGATCTGAGAAATATTTTTTTAATGTAATGTTTATATTTCATGAATCTTTCTTGAGGCGACGTGGCGGAGTGAATAAATGTTGGACTGTAAAAGCGATAGTTGTGGATTGGATCCTCATTCGGGGGAATAAATAAGTTCTAAGTACTTTCCCATTCTAGTGACACAACATGTAGCGTTGACTTCCGTCATTAATGGTGCAATACAATGTCTGGAACGAAAAAAACAAAAAAATATCTATTTATTTTTTTATTCGTGGTCGGTGCGTTTTGTTAGTTTCTTATAAATTATTAGCTGATGCAGTGAAAGGAGCGTAGGAGTCAGGTGGGTATGCCGCTCGTTTATTTAAATTCGCCAGACAAGTTGACGGGAATGACAGGTTTTCCACCAACATAGAACCACCTGACGTTTTTATCTATTCAAATTCTATGTAAACTATCATCTAACATTTTTAAGTGAGAGGAAATCACAAGATTTTTTTTTACATGTTCGTGTCACCAGCTGACGTATAATCTACCACGGTACGGCCAGCTGACTTTTTTTACCTTCGAATAATTGCATTACCTATCATTTGACAAATTTTCAATCGGAAGGAAATTATTGAAAAATATTTTTTTCACATAGTTGAGAGGTTGCAGCGGCCCTACCCACCCACGGAGCGGCAGTTGTCGCTCACCAAGCCTTATAATACAACTCTTTATGGAATATTATTTCACGAGTTATCGCTTGGGACGAAATGACTAACAAAATTTGCTACCTGCCGCACGGACTAAAAACAGGAGTTCTCAATCTTTTCTTAGTCAAGGACCACTTTTACAATATTCTTGTAAGCGTATATCGAACTGAAATTTTAACTAAAAGCTCAATAGGAATTAACATAAAAAGAGATAATAATATTTTAGGAAAAGCTTCTGTAATTTTGTATTAATGTCATATCTGAGAAAATATAAAAAATCTATAAATAAATGTATTTTACAGTATTTTAAACGTCAACACAATTTATGTTTGAGTGAGAAGACAATCCAACTGTAGGCAGACACTTCTCAGTCATTGGACGGCGACCAATGGTTCGCCGCCTGCTAAATTAAAAATAATTCTCGGACCATATTTTGACTGCTGAGGCCGACTGGTGGTCCACGGACCACTGGTTGGGAGCTATTACTCTTTTTTAACATTTATACGTTTTCTTATTCAGTAGCCATTGCTCTAATGTGAATTCTGTTCATGTTTTCTTACAAGAAAAACGGAACTGATTATTAGCTATATTATACCTATTAAAAAAGTTAGAGTCATTGAATCCAGTGAAAGTGGTGAACGGGGAATGATCCTAAGGTCTGAAAAAGAAGGGGTGGCTTTGACTTCCGCAAATTGACACTATGTTTCGAAATAGGTAGAAAGTAGAACAAATAATACCTTAATTTACTGATGTAACTCTGTTTGGAAAAATAACATGAAGTATAATGAAAAAAAATAATTTCAATTCTCTAACAAGGAGGCCGTCGAGAAATTGGCGGAAAGGGGGAAAAGGAGTGCCTTAATACTAGGTTCCCTGTGCCTACCGTATATAGTAATACAGAATGTTTTTGTCTTCACCACTTTAAATGAAAACACAGTATTAACTACTCTATAAAAGCCTAATACAATTAAAACAAAAGAGATTTTGCCAAAAATTAAAAAGAGTTTTTTTCAAATAAAATCTTAAATAAAATTTTCGTTGTAAAATAAATTGTTAAGAATTGTTAAGAATGACGCAACAGACACTAATAAGTTTATATCAAAGTGACAACATCACACACACGCGCGGCTCATTCAAGAAATCGAGTCATAAGTATTGGCGGTGAAGTTTCAGAACGTTTCTATAGGATTATTTTAGAAAATAGGTAATTGCGTAAAATAGAACAAGAGATATCTCTCTCTCGTTGTAGTGTATTTTTTTGAGAATGAAATGTTGCTGATTACAGGCAACGTTTAGTAATATTTTTGTAGTAGTAGATTTTTGCGTTAATGCAGTACGGAAAGCGTGATATGAAAAAAATTCTTACGTCTATTCTGTTGAGGAATATTGTTTTTTTTAGATATGGGTTTGAAATATTTTACCCTATATGCTGCTCCCATAAAAGGAGCGCAGACGCTTCCATCTGTATAAATGCAGTATACAGCTAAAGCTGAAATTTTTTTCCAAATAATAAAATGAGTTAAATATTTATATTTTATAATAACTTAAAAAAAAGTATTTATATTTAATTAAAATAGTAAAATAATTTACATTTCGCCTGCAACAAAAAGCGAGCCTCTGTAAAAAGTTTCAACAAATTAAAGCATAGATGGCGCTGTAGGAAGTTAAATCGCGATATCGTTACATTCGCTTCGAATTTACATGTTCTGGGCCAAGTTGTATTTAAAATCGCTTTGTCTTACCGAAAGATCGGGGAAATGATTATATTTTATTTTTGAATTTTGCAGTCATCTTCACTGATGTGCTGTAATATATAAATTATGATGATGAAGTACTTTTTACCGTTATGATTACAAAAAACGTTAAATGTTTTCTGTAATCATAACGGTAAAAAGTTAATAAGTGTTATGATTACGAAAATGCTTATGGAATATTGTCTTTGATACTAATATGAAACGTATTAATTGCCTATATTCCTAGAATTTAAATATTTGAAAAATATTAACTTTTTTTCAAAGTCTGTAAACATGTGTGTCACGATATATTTAAACTTTAAAGATGTAATTAATTCAAAAGTAAAAAAAAATAGAGATTTATTTATTAAAATATTGTATGTTTATTATATGTTTTTCTTTAACATTTCATATTTATATAATATATTATAAAAAATTTAATTCAATAACTATACAGGATGGAAGAGGCAGCGCTCCTTTTACGGAAACAGCATATAGTGTAAAATATTCCAATCCCATACCTAAAGAAATTAATTAAGATACCTCAACAGTTTAGACATAGGATTTTTTTTTCATTTCACGATGTTTATCCATACCTATATTTCGTATGACGCAGTTACATATAGATACCAATAACGTAAACATATACTACTACAAAAATACTACTAAAGGTTAAACAACTTTGAACTTTGCCGCCAATACCGACTCGATTTCGGAATGAGGCGTATACGGCGGTTTCCCTTTGATAGATTTATATGTGCATGTTTTATCGATATGAAAATAATATACATCGTAATTGCATATAAATTCGATCTATTGCTCTCTCTTTTCGTTCGGAACGTTGTAAGATAGAGCGAAATGCGACTATGTTAGAATGGATGTAACTAACATTACTATTTTAGAATATAATCTATTAAAATCAGTTACAGTTGTGCTGCAACTGCTTTTAACGAATGTGTTACTGTTTACTGTCATGAAACTACGTATGCGAAATAATCGTTATGCTTGTCCCCCAAATTAGTTATGGGATTATTCGACTCGTAAACAGTTTCTGAAACCGATTACGCTAAATAACGCCCATGTCTAGTCGTAACGTCTTTTAGGCATAATCAGTTACGAACGGAGTATTGAATAGAAAATATCGATTATCGATACTGTACTCATGAGTAGTAACGTTAAACGTACTTTTAGAAGTATCCATATTGCGAAGTAGGCTTGTGTCGATCAGTCAATCTGCGTGATCGATATCAATCTCGATCAATGTGAACAGGTTCATATTATTCTATCATTCGATTGATTGGATTAATGGATTCAGGAAGCGACTCGTGCTTTGCTTAGGCCAACGTTATACCGTATACGGTCAATTTTATAAAAAAAATCTGCTTCACGCTGTATCCCGCACACAGCAGGGTAGACAGAGGGAATCTAGTGTAAAGTTCACTCCGTTATCTCTTTCTGCCGAATTCTGGAAGCATTGCGTGTTGAGTGGCAGAACTCAACGCCGCGTTTAACCTCGACACCAGAGCGAAGAAATGGAAATATAAATTTAAGTAAATATTTCATCTCCTCGAGTGGGCATCGAACCCACAACCAGTCAGTTTTACAGTCACACTTCGTGCCGCTGCGCCACGACTGGCCTCATCAATTTTATACTTTGATTTAATAGATCGCAGTATTTGGTAATAATAACTATGGTTTTTGGTCTTGATTTACTGATTAATATATAATAAGCCCATAAATGTTTTATATAACTTTAACAATTTCCTGCTTCATTTGAAAGTTAAAGTGGGTTTTAACTAGTACTCATAACTCAACACAGATCGATGAAATGCCTATGACTGTAGCCGACTTTATTTAGTTTTGTAATATCCAAAATGTTGGAATTAATAGCAAAATTTAACATTGCTTCACATATTGCTTAAATTACATTGAATGCATAATCTTGTGCTACATTTATATTTAATGAACACCTTTAGCTATTATAAAGTCATAAATTAACAAGTAAGAAATATTAACTTTGAAACGTGCAGCAAATAGATTCTAAATCTATTCTATGTTCAAGATATATATTTTATCCCTGTTTTTATACTGTCGCACTCGAATGAGTCTTATCTACATTGTTGCACCTACGCCTCTGTAGTCTGTAGTATACAATGGCGCCAAACTATCGAAAACTAGGCATGAGACTAATATATCAAAACATAATTAAAATCTATTATATTATATTATGAGTCTAATCCCATATCGATATCTAAATCTAAATTTCCGATATCAAATAACATTCAAATAAAAATATAAATAAAACAAAATCAACTTTACGCTGTATCCCACACACAGCAGGGTAGGAAGAGAGAATATCAATTCTAAAGACATTGCGTGTTGAGTGGCGGAACTCACTGCCGCGATTTACCCCGACATTAAATATAAATAATTACTTAATTATAAAATTTAAACGTAAACGAACGTTTATAAAATTATTTATAAACGTTCCAAGTTTTGTAATGTAATATATATCATAATAGTTACTCATAGTTGTTATGTTTTAGTATTCGTTTGTCATATCCGTTTCTTAAAACTATATTTGTTAGCGATATAAAAAAAATATTATAATATCGGATATTATAATTTATAGGTAGGCACCGCCGCGCTAAACGGTTAATGAGAACGAGAGTCAAGATTCGAGATCAAGATCGAGACGCCACAGCGACCGATCTTCGGATCGGTTTCTTATCGAATGTCGATCATTTGTGTGAGTTCTGTCATCGGCGTGTACACGGTTCGTTATTCGTTCGTGATTGGTTGTCGTATATGATCGTCGATCATTTGATCGGGTCATTGCGTTGTTAGAGACTATCTCTAACAACGCAATGACCCGATCAAAAATCAATCACGCGCTTCTTGTTCTCTTCTTCACATGCTTGCGTGTTCCGACATTCCTCTAGTATCATCGATATTGTGTTCTTGAAAGCCAATCAAGGTCTCCCTCTAATAATAATTTATTAATAAGATAAAATAGATTGAGTAAGAATGATACAATAAATATTAACTATAATGATTCAGGTTCCCCTCCAAGTCTGCGCTGTAATACCACTATGCGAGAATCTACCGGGTGCGGCGTGTGCTCGCGTGGGCGATGTACTGCCCGCGCTAAGTGGGCCGCGCATGCTGGTATGTACTTAGCTATGGCCCGACGAGAAGCTTATGAATTATCAAAGGTATACGCGGCCAAATACCTACAATGGGACGCCCCTACTTCCCCGCGATTTCTCACAAGTCCCGCAACAATAACGTATAGTATACACTGTACAGACAAAGTGACGCCGAATTCGTCATACCGAATATTATGTTCATGACTGTACAATGTACAATACGTGAGTTTGCCTCATGCTCATGTTCACAAACTTCATAAAAAAATTGTCGAAGATATACTTACACTTATATTTGTGTCTAGACTAAGACTAAGGAATATTTCGTGATATCATGAACGTTTATCTACACCAGCACGTTATGTGCTGCACTTACCTAGACATCATACTTAACAATCCATATAATTAAAATGATAGCTAAAATCTTAGATTAATGTTTAATTTAAAAATAACATTTTACTGAATTAAACATTTATCTTAGAGAGGGGAAAGGATGATTAGGATTATAATAAGGTAAGATAAAGTATGACTTAAAAAAGAAAAACTCGGACAAGTTTTTTTATATTTTTTTGTAAGTATAAAAGAGTTATATTCACGCACGCATTCTCACTTTCTTCCTCATCATTCTCGCCAAGGCGATTCTTCCATGTAAAGCCTTGTAGTTGAAGGAAGCGGGTCATGCAGCGGAGCCGCCACGCAACGAAACAACCAAGTAAGTGCTGCCCTTACTCGCACGCTCTACGAGTGAGTCAGGCAGGCAACCATATGCGAAGAATGGCGTCGGACCGTGTGGCGCACCACTCAACGACTAAATAAACTAGAAGATTAAAATGACGACCACGACCGCTGACTCTTTCATTTTTCTTCGTTTCGTCGTTTCGCTCTTGTCAGATTAAGAGCAAAGGCACACGACAAAGAAAAATAAAAGAGTTTTGAAGTATTGCCTTACGACAAAACTAATATACAAGAGAGTAATTGTACTATTGTGCTATATAGGTGGAAGACACCTCGCTGGCGTCGCGGCTGGTGTCGGCGGACGCGCTCGTGTTTGGGCAGGCGATGCATAAACCATCGCTCGTTGTTGATTTGGCTGCTGATACTGGTACCTTTCCATATTATACTTTAACTTTGAGTAGGGCACTAATGAATAAATTCTACATATAAGTATATTATAAATTTTAGTTATCCTTTAACTAACATTTGGTTCATATCCCAGAGGTTACAAAATCATCAGTAGGCGAAGCGGCTTTCGGAGTTTTCTCCAATTCCTTACAAGCATGGGACGCGGTGAAGAGCGCGGGTGTAGAGACGGGTGATCGACCGTGGCGGATGCCTTTGTGGGACTACTATGGGAAACAGATTGATAGTTAGTATTTAGAATAGTTAGGGGGATGGTGGTTTGCCCTTCTACTTCTGGGTAGGCAAGTTTTAAACAAGAGGGCAGAAGCAGCATACCTTGCTTAGTTTCATTTAAATTATTATTCATTTTACGTATTGTCACCTCGAAATAACTAGTACCGTCTATATTTTAAATATGGACCTGCAAGCAGTGCGAGTATTACACGAAGTAATATAGGAGGAAGCATTTTGTCTATACATTCAGTGAGATATGAACCCACTACGTTCATATACAGGATGGACGCGTCCTTTTACGGGAAGAGCATTTAGGGTAAATTATTTTAAGCCGATACCTAAAGAAATTAATCAAGATATCTCAACAGTATTTTTTTCATTTCACGATGTTTATCCATACCTGTATTTCGTATAACTCAGTTGCGCATAGATATCAATAAACAATTTTGAACTTTGCCGCCAATATCTACGAATCGATGTCGGAATGGGGCGTAGGCGTTGGTTTCCTTTTGATAGGTTTATGCTGAGTGCATCGTTCTTGACAAATGGCATTTTATTTTACAACGATAATTTTATTATTTATTTTGTTTGAAAAAAAAAAACACTTTTTCATTTTTAGGAAAAAATAAATAAATAATTGTATTAGGCTTTTATAGAGTAAAAACTGTGGTGTCATTTAAAGTGGTGCTGACAAAAACACCGTATAATTTTGCACCTTTTGTAACAAAAATCTTTCTCCGTTAGATAATATATTAAAATTACTTTCATAAATGAACTAATACATTTTAAGTATTTTTTTTAAATTTTACTCTATATTCCACATATAGCAGAGTAGGCAGATGGAACCTGGAAATATAGCGTTAAGACACTCCGTTCCTTTCCCTTTCTGTCGAATTCTGGCGGCATTGCGTGTTAAGTGGCAGAACTCAACGCCTATTAAATATGGAATTTCCGCGAGTGGAAATCAAGCCCACAACCAGTCGCGGTTACAGTCTTACTACGGCACTACTCCTACTACCTCTGAAGTCTTTAATTATATACTTATAAATCTCCTTATTAAAATTTTAACTGTTAATCATGCTGTTGCAATTTTGCCTGAGGAATAAGTTAAAATACTATTATATATATTGTGTTTATTTTACTTATAATAAAAACGTTATTCTCTTCGAATAGACGACCCGGCGGTTGATCTAAGATCTAAAGGTTCTGGCAAAGCGTCACCTTGTATTGGAGCTGCTTTTCTACGGGTAAACAATATATGTTTAAAACATTTTTCTAATGTATCATTATATAATCTAGTAGGTATCACTAATATTCTGTTTCATAGACTTGTATTTATATTCATTTATAATTTCTACAATTTTAATGTCACTTAGTCTATTTGACATTTCAGAGTGCAGATATGTGATGTACTTATCTATAAATATATTAATTACTAGCGGCCCCCGTGCGATTACGTTCACTTAAAATATACAAATGTTTATCGAAATGCATTTAAGAAAAAATCGACCAAGCGCGAGTCGGATCTGCCTACTGAGACTTCTGCACCAATTTCCCGATTATGATTGGGAAATACCTTATGGGTTTTGATAATGCGGCGAATAGAGTTAAGAAACTTAAATTTGTAGGCATATATACTTATTTAGTATATCTATAATATATATTATAGATTTTTTTCTATGAAATACTAATAAAAAAAAATAAAAAAAATCAGCTTCACGCTGTATCCCGCATACAGCAGGGTAGGCAGAAGGAACCTAGTGTTAAGGCACTGCGTTCCCCACTTTCTGCGGAATTCTAGAGGGTTTGCGTGTTGAGTGGCAGAATTCAACGCCGCGCTTTGTGGCGACACCAGAGCGAAGAAATCGAAATATAAATTTAAGTTAATATTTTATCTCCTCGAGTGGTGATCAAACCAATAACCAGTCGGTTTTACAGTCACACTTTGTGCTCCTACGCCACGACTGGCCGCTAAAAAATAAAATACTAACATTTTTTTTTACTTTTCGAATTTTTCCTTTATTTGTCTTACTTCGTCCTAAATTTCATAACTACGTAACTAATCTACGGGTAGTACGGGTTTTGATGACGCGGTGAATTTCATACAAAATGAGGCAAAAACGATACATAAATGCTAATATCTTTTGACAGCATTGTTTTGTTGTTTACTAGAAGCTTAATTTCTGTGCTCCAAGGAACTGTAAACCTAAATATCTGATATTATTTTCAGATTGATACCTCAACGCAATCTTAAGACAGACGGACAGACAACAAAAAAAGGGTTAAAACTAAATAAGTGTATATACATAGCCATGCCCAAGCTTATGTTTGTTAACATAATTCGTAACATCCTCAAGACCTATATACTTAAGTATTTCCCAATCATAATTCTGAAATTGGTAAAGAACTCGGTGGGCGAGTCCGACTCGCGTTTGGCCGATTTTTTCTCAAGTAGAGTAACTCGGGGCCACTAGTTTTATTATACGTACCTATAGATTTGTTAGGATTAGCTGACGCTAACGAAGGCTGAAAATTTGAATCAGTACTTGTTTTTATTTATTTACTTACTTAAAGTATATGTGTTATTTTTGTATTAGACGCAAGTTTTAATACTATTAGAATTAGATATATATGATTTTTTAATATACAGAATATCTGTATAAATCATATTGTTCGTGATAGATAATACAACAGGCACAGAGGCACAGCGTTCGATTGTAAACGAGCTCATGGGTTCGATTTCCTCTTGGAGAAATTAATTAATTTATGTCTCGGTTCTGGCAAGTGGCGTAAGCACGCAAAAAGGGGTACTAACCCTGCTATAAAATAATATAAGCTACTGTATACGAATGCCAATACAGCGTTGTCATTTGATATGATTTGATAATCAAAAAATATATTTTTAAACCAAAATTCAATAAAATCGCTAAATTAAACTAGATAATTATTTGCGTACATTCCATGCGTCTGCATATTCTATATGTTTCTGTATTTTGTTGTGTATAATAAAGATTATAGTATTCTTTATTTAGCTTCATGCTGTATTCCGCACACGCTGCTATTTAGGCAGAGAGAACCTGACCTGTTGACACTCCATTTCTCATAAAGACACTCTCTTGTGGCATTGCGTGTTGAGTGGCGGAACTGAACGCCGCGCTTTGCCGCGTTACCAAAGCGAGGGATGAAAATATACAATATTTTATTCCCCCTTGAGTATCAAACCCGTAATCGCCGCGTTTACTACGCCACGACGGCCTCTATTCTATTCATATCTATTACATATTTAATCAGAACTTCATCTGCGGTGACTGGCTGCACATCGACATATCCGGTGTCAGTGTCTCTACCGCGCCTTGCCCGTACTTGCATCACGACCGCGCTTCCGGTCGCCCTTCACGCACTTTAGCCGCCATGTTGAAGCATATCACTAGTAACACTAATAAAGGGGATAAAGAAAAACCTTGCAGTTGATTCTTTAATTGAAATTATTTAAAATAAGAGAGGTGTGATTCAAAACTCTTATAAATAAAGATAGTGAAAAATTTTGTAGTTAATATTTCTCCTTAGTGACTTAGAATGAAAGAAACTTAAATTTTAGACAAAGTTATGATTGATTTTGTTAAAAATGACCATACAAGGTTATTTAAATTCCTGTCGTGTTTCAACTGATTGTAACTGTTCGACATACTTTTATTCTGAGGGTGCTATACAAGATACATCGTAACAAATTCGTCGTTTTTGAATTCGTTATTGAGATAAATATCCTTTGAGCAAAATTCCATTTTCAATTTCCCAAAAATATACAAGTTAATCACTTCTTTTTGACTTTAGAATAAATTTAAACATATATTTTTTCATAATATAAAAATTAAAATAGTTTCTTTTCATAATATAATGTATTTTATATAATATAATCTTTTATATTTTAGAAAATTGAATATAGATTTACAATAAATTTTGGTAATTAATTGGGATTACTTGAATTCTTCTTCATGACAAGAAGATACAATTATTGTGACGTTTTACTAATCTATTAATTTATCATTATATATTTATTATATTAATTTCTTTATATTGTTTTTTACGTCATTTATTATGAAACATTATTAATGTGCACTTAAACTGTTACTTTTTATATCGTCATTATATTATTTACTACTATGTTAATAAAGTACTTTATAAACAACAAAGTTTTCTTTTTTAATTAATGGTTTTACAAAAATAATAAAAAAATTAAACACATTTTTTGGTATTTTTTTCTCATTTTCCTTGTTTCAGAATTTTTAAAAACTGACAGAAGTAATTAATATTATACAAATGTGTTCCATATCAGTAATTGTGAAATGAGCCCATGATATTGATATTAAAATATCCACAAGGCATATATTTTTTTATTATTAATCTATAAATATTTTAATAGATACTTAAAATCCAAAACAAATAACTCTACATAAAAATAAATAAAAGAAACAAAAATACATATATTACTTTAATGTCTGCTTTATGCTATGCTATAATTAAAAAATAATTTAGAATCATTATATTATAAAAAAAAATATAACCCAATATTATAATTAACTTAAGTATATTTATATTTATTAAATAATCTGTGATGTTTCAAGTGTAAAAGTGTACAATATATTGAATTTTTCGAGAAATACTCTACAAGTGTCAGGAAAACTACTTTTTTTTGAACTTAAATTATTTATTAAGTAATAAAAGTATTATAATTCAAACACAGTACGATATAGGCTACAATTAAATTGGTGTTTCACAAGGCTAAGTTAAGTTTCTTGGCGCAAGAGACGCGGGATGACTCTATTATATTAAATAACTTGTATTGTATGAGACTATTACACTATTATAATAATATGACAGATTAAGTACGCTACTGACGACAAACTGACAGCCATCCCGACTTCCCTTACCGACGAATTTTCTAATACTGTATATATAGCGATTAGCAATGTAAGCGAAATAGTCTCAAAATGGTTGTCAGTTTGTTTCATTTCTTCCTATTTATTACAAAATGTGAAATGTTTACAATTAAAATGTATTCTGACAGTTGTTAGATGTAACTGTGGAGTTGGGAGGGGTGAGGCGGAGGGGGTGCGTCTATTTCAGGGGACGGGACAAGGATGGGTGGGCGCGGAGGGGGGAAATGAAACACCGATGCTTATTGACCTAAAAATGAAGAAACATTTATTTTCAGTATGTCTTTTGTAAAATTTAAATAACAGAATGAATCAATGCGGTAAGAGAATAACAGAGCGGAGTAGTTCCCCAGTTCGATAGAATTAGTTCACCAACAATAGAAATATAATATATCGAGTCATTTACAGATACAATAATGCAGTACCGATACATCTAAGTTATTCCTTTACTTTACTGAGTTAGTTAAACATTTAATACGATGCAATGTACAGCGGCCACGGCCACGGAGACTTTAATATTTTTTTGGGTTTTTTTAAATATATTTTTTCATCACGTACGTACTTTATAAATTTACATTAAGATGTGTTGGCGCGGCGGCGTCGGGCGGCGGCGTTCGCCGGCGTGTTCCTTACTTAGTTAAATTAACGGAATACTTTAAAGTCTAAATAGGGGGGCGACGCCGCAGCGCCGCCGATATACCATTAAACTGAAACGATGACAATATTAATTTATCGCAAACACTAGAGAAATGCAGGTCCAATACGATGGTAATATTGTGTGTCATGAAACAAAACGTATATTAAAATTCTCTGCTTTATACACACACACTAGCCGGCGGCTCACTTCGACGTCATCATGGTGACGAATTCTGGAAACAAACACATATTGTTGCATTATAATATATATAGTATAGTTTAGAACACACAGGTGACCGACAGAAGAGATGGAGAGATGCACTAGTTGAGTAGAAGAAAGTGGGACCTCATCATGCCACTACGGGGAAACGAAATACCACCCTACACCTCTGTACCACCTGCGCACGGTCACGGTCACTACTTCACGTTATATCACGTCTCAATATATATTTAGCCACGTTTGCTGCTCGTTTTTTTGGTATATTGTATGTGTACAAAACACGGGAGCTATTCAAGTCAACGGGAGGGACCGCCAGGTGGTATTTCTATAAGAAAACTTCTATACAGATATTAGACGCATGCACCAGGCTCGAGGGAGGCAGGCGGTCGCCCGACGTCCGCTGGTCGCTAAAGGGCCAGTATAAGGGGCGCGGACGTCGAACGACTAGATAGTTAAGACACAATAGTATCGAGATCTAATGTCAAACAGGTACATTAAACGAGCAGCAAACCAAGTGTGTACCTAGGCGGGCGGGCGGGCGCGGCGGCTATATGGGGAAAGAGATGTGTATCGTGCTCCTTCAAACTGTTAGTTACAAGTGTACGCAAGGAGCGTTAGCGGCTACCGTCGCCGCGAGCAAATATCATATGCGCGAGCGAATGGAAGTCTGCAAGAGAAACCGGACGTCGCTTGAGCAGCTTGCAGTGCACAGTGTTTAACGCTATGTAGAGGACGGTGACATTGTTCAAATACTAATAAGACATTTATTACACGACCAACATGTCAATTTTAAGAAAATACGCGACTAAAATACTAAAACCACAAATTTCATCAATCTTTTATGCCATCATTTATAACGCATAGTGAATCTTAATGAGCCTATAATAAAGAATATATAAATACTAAATTTGCAAGATAGTATTGCATCGCCGCCCTCCACATGCATCTTTACAACTTGTGTGTGTTTGTCCTTCATTCCAGTGTCAGATGCAAGTGTCTCGCTCAGTCGTGGGATAATTACACACATGCACAATTCCCAAACCACTGAGTGACCTAGTGATCAGGTAGCCTAGTGACGTATACTTACTACTAGTACACTTGTATTACTTTTTAAATTATTTTTAACATCAATATTTTATAAGTACGAGTAGATACTATTTATATCAAAAACTGCATATTTAAGAATCACATTAACTTCTTGTACACCCAATCCTTTTCGATTAGACTCTATTATTTCTCAAAAGGCTCTTTTTAAATGACTGCTTATTTTTTTGTACAACATACTTTTTAGTACAAGCGTGTAATTCAATAGATACTAACAAATTGGACTTAAGCCAGGTCCCAGATCGCCTTTACTCGTTTACTGTAATCGATATAGCAAATTGTTGTGATGAAGAGTGCAAAAATTATAGAAACGCAAAAGTTTGTAATGTTATATTATTTATTGAAAAATATTTACGAATAATACTTTTAAAATTTTTATAAAGATTATATTGTTGTTAAATTATATTATTATTTCAATTGTAATGTAACGTTTGCCTTTATTAAATAAAATAGAAGAAATAGTAAAAACTCACAGATTATCGAAATTGCGTCAATCAATACTAGCAATTATTTAAAATAAGTCTTTACGCATTTAATAAAATATTTCTTTTAAATTTAATAATATATCAAATATAGTATTAATCTATATGTATATATCTATGTATATTTGCAAATGAATCAGTTTGAAAACCATATCTTATCACGTACAAGCAAATCTACACGAAGGTGCTATCTCCAAAGTAAATTTACCTAACAGTGCTTTTATAAGGCACGTACACATATACTAAATTTGCTAACAAAATCTTCTAATATATACACAAAGTACATTAGTTTGTACAAAGATAACCAAAGTAGGCCTTTCATTATTTTACTTACACTAATAATTTCTCTGACTGCAAAAAACTAACAAAACTTAAAAAAATCCCTATTAAGATGAAAAATTCCAATCATTTTTATCCATTTTTCAGCAAATGTCACATAATACTATACCTTACTTAATAATAACAGTCGAAGTGTTAAGGGTGGTATTTTGTTCACAGCAAGGAACATGCTTATAATATAATTTTAAATTATCTTATATATAAACAAATGTCCTATATCTTCCAGCATTGTTCGATAATCGAACATAAATTGATCGCAGTAAGATTCTACGGCAGTATTGGGAAGGAAGGCATTAGCAGAGTGCGTCACGGTGTTTGGTGGTTTAATGTCACAGCATTTTAAGTTGGTACTAAAATAGTAAATTAGGATAGATTTTAAACTTGGAAGAGTACGTTTTTGTATAAATTTTGCGTGCTTTGACAAAAAACATACCAGGATATATTTTTCTATGCTACTATGCTGAAATCTTTTCAATAAATTTATTCTCATAAAAACTTCACCTATAAATGTTTTAGAAAGTCGAAAATACAATACAATTACTTAAACCACGAAACACCCCACTGAAAGAAAGTAAAGAAAAAGAGAAGAAACGGTAGAAATCAGACGAAACCAAAAACCCACAAGAAACCAAGAACACGACTCACCTTCATAATTGACCTGTCCATCACCATCGATGTCGGCCTCGCGTATCATCTCGTCGACCTCCTCGTCGGTCAGCTTCTCACCCAGGTTGGTCATCACGTGGCGCAGCTCGGCCGCGGAAATGAATCCGTTACCGTCCTTGTCGAAGACGCGGAACGCCTCGCGAATCTCTTCCTCGCTGTCTGTGTCCTTCATCTTGCGCGCCATCATTGTAAGGAATTCTGGGAAGTCTATCGTTCCGTTGCCTGCGGATTGATTTAATGTTTGGATTAGTTAAAAAAAAATAGGCAAGTAGGTAAAGGTAATGTTTCATGAAAAAATTAGAAAAGAAGCCCTAACTTATAGACACAAATAAGAATATGTTAAATTAATAATATAATTAATATTTTCGTTAAGTAATCTTATATATTATATTGTACACTATCAGGATTTAGTGGCGTATACAGGTCAACTACAAGGGCAACAAGAAATTATCCGTAATGATATTTAAATATTCTAATTTTCAAAATTTGCTTTGCAAACGTGTAAACTTAGAAAAACAATACAATGTGTACATTCAATGCCAATCACGCTTTATTCAAGAAACGTCCAAAAATCCAAATAAAACATAAATATAAATCTTTAACATCACGTGAACATTCCACAGCATGCACCAACAACTCATAAATCATCAAAGCTAACGTTTTGCAAAGATTGAGTCATCAAAAACGAATGTAAGCCATAAACTTATTTTTTTTAATGTTAGCTTCACGTTGTGTCCCGCATATAAAAGGGTAGGCAGAGGGAACCTAGTGTTGAGATACTGTCGAGAGACAGTATCTCAACACTAGGTTCCCTCTGCCTACCTGAAGAGAGACTCTTTTCATCCTGTTTTCGAGTTGAGTCGGGATATTAAGTATTCAGTGGCGGAATTTAACGGCGCCCAAAAAACCTCAATACCGTGGTTTTTTTTAAATCCTGATAGTGCGTGCGTAGTTCAGGTGTATATAATAAATAATATGGTTCATGAGATTCATGAGCATGATCAAAAGAAGCGATAGTTTATATATCCCCTCTTGCGTGCCTCTTTACTTACCTACAAAAGATACATATAACCGTTACAATTTCACACCAATGTGTTAAAAAATATAAAATATAGTTAACATTTTTGTTTGTAAAATAGTTAGGACAAATAAATCACGCCTATATAATTATTAAAATCAGCTTCACGCTGTATCCCGCACACAGCAGGGTAGAAGACACTCCGTTCCCCACTTTCTGCCGAATTCTGGAGACACTGCGTGTGGAGTGGCAGAAATCAACGCCGCGACTTAACCTCGACACCAGAGCGAAGAAATGGAAATATAAATTTAAGTAAATATTTCATCTCCTCGAGTGGGGATCGAACCCACAACCAGTCGTTTTACAGTCACACATCGTGCCGCTGCGCCACGCCTGGCCTAATTATTATATAAACATAAAACTAATAATTATTATTTAAACAAAAATATAAAAATAGGACGATTGTCACTATGTCTCATCAAAGTATGCCTACTTTTTTTTCAAAATTAAGGCATTCTTCACGCATATTTAAGGCACATTGATGGCAAAACTCAACGCCGCGCCATACCTAAGTTAACCAATATTTCGTCATCGTGTCGAGTCGTGACTAATCAAACACTCCAACAGAAACTGCTGGTTTGGAATAAAAAAATATTCTTGTAACACTATCCATCAGGATAGTCCATTTATCGGGGAAGGCTATGTATAGGCTATATTGCTTGACATTAATAGTTTCGCCGTATCTGACTGTACCTGCGGTCAGAGTTACCTCAAGCACTTAAGAAATGTATGTAAGTGATACATCACTCTCAGTTATTTCTATTGGACCACGCAAGCCAAGTCGCAGGTGGTGGCTATCTTCAACACAAATATAACTTACAAGAAATACTACCAAATTAATATAGTACAAATGACACCTAGATAAACATGACTAGCTAATACATTTCAAATATATTAAAATATTCAAACGTCAAAGTTTTGTGCAGTTGGCAGGTGTAATTTACGGCTGTGTCGAGTGGTCGGGCCGGCGCAATGATTTACTGCTAGATCGATCCGAAACGCAGTAAAAACTGTGTATAATTGACTCTAAAAAGGCAGTAATATATCTCTGCTATAATAAATCACATAACAAATTACGAATGTGTTTGTAAATGAAACGTGGAACAAAAGAATATTTTAAGTAATCGTTGGATTGATTGATGATTAATTCGAATAAGATCAAAAGATAGCCATAAGAGTTTAAGAGTGAGGAAGTGTTGAGGTAAACTATATTAAACAGATAATATGTAAAGGTAGTAAGTAGTTTCTGTTAGTAGAATACTAAGCATTTTAATTTAAATTCGGTTACAAAAGGCATAAGGAAAAGATTAAAGAATTTTCACCTTTTTTATTACAATGTGGAGTGTGTGGAGTAAATGAATTCTCCTTTTTTATATTATAATATCAAGTAAAAGTCAATAGCTTCTATTTTCTAATATGTATATGGAAATAGCGTCGGAATTCATTACTTACATTACATAATGTACAATTAATAATATATTTATGCTATTATTTGAATTTCTTTCATAAACGAGATACAAAGTCTGTCATGAGAAAAAGCTTTATTACAAAAATAAAAAGAGACATTTTTCTAATTTCTCAGACACATTTTTCTAATTTCTCCTTTTATACTGTGCAACAAATGAGCTGCAATTTTGAAAAGATTACTAGGAAACAATTTCTGGAAAAGTTACTTCTGAAAATAAAAAGTAACTAAATAGTATTTTATAGGACTTCTATGGTATATTAAAGTAGAAATTATTACGGCAATAATTACAAACGCTCTCTAAGAAAATTACGAAAAAATATTGCAAAATATATAGTATATATACAAATCTAAAATAATATAGTAATAGCTACTTTTATTTCCTCGTTGGACGATTAAGTCATCAAATTTAATTCTATTTAGTTAGCCTTGAGTAAATTAAATAAACGTGGTACTCACGCGTCATCGTGCCGTTTATTAGATGAAAGTACCTACATATATACTTATCAAGTCAAATTTATAATATCCTTTGTTTAATTAGGCCATCACAAGAACTTTTGAATCGTCAAATTACATAGAAATTTCAGTAGTGTCAGTCCCACACAGCCTGTAGTAGCCTTTTCAGAATATAATTTTCAATAAATGGTTTCGCCTTAGAATATAATTTTCAATAAATGGTTTCGCCTTGTTCGCCTTAGATGGTTTTGATGGTTTTACCATCAAAACCATCTAAGGCGAACAAGGGAACATAAAGTAAGAGAAAGCAAGACAAGGCGAGGCGCAAGTGTCGTATGCAAAAATAAGTGTTGTCTAAGTTTGGCGCAGCTATTTCCGTGGTAACCTTTTGAGGCGTCGCGAGCTATTTATACAGGCGTGTTAGTGGCTTGCAAATTGCGAGAATGTACGCCGCATTCTCTGACCGCGTACCTGTAGGGCACATCTGGACTCTAGTACTAAGGATTATTAGTAGTACTAGATACGTATTTTTCTCCTTTTTTTATTTAGTTTGTTTTTTTTTCAACTTTATATTCTTAATTGCTACTTATGTAGTCAAGTTTACTTATATCGCTTTTGGCTTTATACTTCTCTCTCATTTTATCCCGCATATAGCAGGATAGGCAGTCAGGACACTCTGTTCTTCATTATTAGAAATTTTAACTTTATGTATATGGATACATTAAAATATTTTCGACAATATTTTTCTACTATAACAAAAAAAAAATGTTATACACATTTAAATATTCTATTCACAAATCCGTCTTATATGGCAAAGATGAAATAAGGCAGATTAGCGAATGGCTGGGTGGGCCTCATTGTTTAAGATGTACAATGGAACCTTGAGCTCGGTCGCGTCAACTCAGTATGTAATCAAAAAAATGTGTTCCTATCATATTAGGGAAAATAATAAAATCGAGGTTTTACATTTTGAATCATCTGAAGAATGATGTCCTATTTGCAAAGACACTTCTTTGCTAATAGGGACCTTATTCTTCGAAGAATAATGGCCTATTTGCATAGGCACTTTTTTGTCTAATAATATTTTTAAGAGGCCGTCGTGGTGTAAGGGCACAGCGTCTAACTGCAAACGCAATGGTTGGGGTTTCGATGCTGCTCTGGGGTATGAGTTATTTTTATTTCCTAGACCAGGAAACAAAAGAAAGCGTGGCGTTGAGTTCCACCTGTGCGTGGGAAACCGAGTTTCTAAGCCTTAGGATATCTACTGCCATCCAGGTTACCAGCGTAAAGTTAAAAAAAGTAACAAAATTGGAAAGCTTTTTAAAACTTGTTTTAATTTAAAGTGAAATTACATTATTCAACGAAAAAATAGAAATTGCAAAGGTATGAGATTTTTTTCACGCAAAAGAACATATAAACCAAATATGGCGCTGATAACACATGACGTCACGACGGACTACTTTCTATTTATTAGAAGTATTAAAAGGCTGTTTTCTTATTTTAAAACTTTATAAAAAAATACTAACATATTAACAGCATTAGCTAACGTTCAAATTTTTATATCTTTTGTAAATAAATATTTTTCTTTCCTAAGTGCCTATAGAATAACTCTTTTAAAATGTAAAAAATAATTAATTAGTTTAGACGCCATCGTGGCACATAAAATAGTTACTATCTAAAATGTGTTGATTGTGGGCTCGGGTCTATTTTATTTTAGTTTTTTTCTAGTTCTAATTAGACTAAATAAATTACACCACACTATATAATGTACGTATGTATATATATTTAGTGTACCACATCCTGTATAGTGTCAGAAGTGGAGTAGTGTAAATGCACGTAGAGTTCTTATACTTTAACTTAAACGGTATAAGTCGGAATGTCTTATTTGCAGCAACCTAACCTAGTGCACTAGAAGTAGTGTGCTGTAAACGTCAGTGTCTGTCTTATATCACTTTATGTAAAAATAAAGTGAACTATTATAATAATAAGCCTTTGTATTGATTTTTACTTAAAAATAGTTTCATATATTGTGTTAACAGACTGGTTTCAATATTACACAATGAAGTTGAGAGATATTTTGAACAAAACTGAATATTACCATAATAGAAATAGTCATTTTGATTGATGGCACTGCTCATATTTTTAGAATACGACATTACTATTACAATATATAATACAACAAAAATTGCATCATATATTAGAAAGGTCCATTTTATTTTGAAAATAATATTTTCTTCTCGAAGCTAAACTAAACTTTTTTTAACTAAAATTAATAAATTCTACTAACTAGTTCGTAATATCTTATCTTGTCTTTTTACAAGAACGATAGAGTGTACACAACTCCGAATGGAAATCGAACCCACAACCGTTGTGGTTATAGAGTCAGACGCTGTGTCACTGACCTACGAGGGCCTCAACTATACATATAAAATTATAAATGTATTTTGATATAAATGTAACGGTCAAATTAGCTGCTACTTCGATAGGAAATGTTAGAACTTTGCGGTGACACGTATACAATGGGGCTGCGGTTTGCGGTTCGATTCCAGTTTCAGCGCCATGAAACACGAGATTGTACAAAATTAGTGTCTGTTGTTACCATATTGAGTTACTTATTACACATAAAATATGTAAAATTGTTACGTTTCTGTTTTTTTTTTACTTGTTTACTTCTAGTTTATTACACTTCATTGAAAATTTCTACTTTTTTGTCAGTTATATAAGAAAATAATGAATTTAAAGTCAAAATAAATTGATTAGCAAGTTTTTTTTTAAATTAGAAGATATTCGGTAGTCTACAGGGAAAGAAAAAGAAAAATTCAAATAATATAATAAAAGAAAACTCTCCGTTCTTCTCGCAAACTATAAAATATATCCATTTCATTGTTCAAATCATCATCTGTAGTGTTAATAAAAATATTACAAAAAATTAACTAAAATTTATGAAAAATAAAGTAAAGAATAATATTTGGGAAGTGGGAGATAATTATATAGACAACAGTGAGTAATGATCATTACGCATACATTAGAATAGAATAGTTGCTAATTGTAAGAGCGGTTAGCGCGTATGAGATCATACTAAGTAAGTTGGTTTGATCTCAAATACTTATATTTTTTTTATTCATGCTGTATCCCGGACATACTAGGGTAGGGAGAGGGAGCCTTATATTGAGACTCTCCGTTCCCATTAAGTCACTTATGTTGCTTACTTTCCGCCAAATTCTGGAGGCATTGCGTGTTGAGTGGCGGAACTCAACGCTGTTACTAACTTGTGCCACGACTGACCAAACGAACGCAAAAATACTTGAATATGCAAAATATATAATTTGACCACGAACATAAAGTGAGGTGAGCCGAGGTAGGTCTGACCGCCGGTATAGTGCGTTAACATCAAAACGACTAACGTGATGTAATAAAGTCTTTCCCGAAAATTTTACCATCAAACAAAAATATTTTTTTCATTTCAACCCAGCAGTTCATGAGATTAGAGCGTAAACCTAATAAATTTTATGATTTTAACATAAAAATATCAAAATCACATACAAGCTTAGTCGGAAAACTCTCTAGATTACCGCCAGTATTTCACTTATTGTACTGTACACTTCTTCTCGTTCGAGTCTTTTCCCAAAACTACTATCTTTGCGTCTGACTGACAGTACTGATACAGACAGTGATGACAGTGTAATAAGTGATATCATCTCTTTCAGTATAAACAGCAGTAAAATTTTAATTTCCAAACAATAATACAAAGTTCTAACAAGAGTTAAATCAGATATTTTTACAAGGAGCACAGCACAGAAGCCTTAGAAGTGCACAAGGCCGTGCAAGATGTCGTCACGCCATGTTGCGAGGATAGGCGTTCGACCGCCGATCGATAGCATAATTGGACTATTGTAGTATGACGTCAACAACAGAACGAAACGTTATTTATGGTAAACCAGTCTGTCATATTTATTATTTCAAGGATATCAAAGCAATGAAAATGTGGTAAGTGTGGATTGGAATTTCTGAGAAAAGGCAAAGAAAACGTTCGAAAAGCAAAACATCAACTGTATAGCTGTGTGTGTTGCCGATGGTGTTAGAAATAGTCACAGAGACATAAAAGTTACGTTGTTTAAAGCTTATATTTAATTATTTACAATCATATAAAAAAAAAACCAATACGACCAAAAGTTTAATAGTATATTAATAAAACAAATAGTATCAATCAATAAAGTAGCGTGGTGTTGATCGGGATATCTATAAAAAGCTTTAGAAAATATTTAAGAATAGACTATTTAAGCAGTGCGCCAGGCCGGGGCCGGGGCCGGGGCAGACGATAGCGCGTAATGAATCTTAATTATCGACGCTGTATATAACAATAGAACCGGGTGTAGGAGAGAGCGGGAGCGGGAGCGGAACGAACGAGTACCAATATTATCTTGTTTCATCTGATAATTGTCATTTGGCCTAATATCTTTCGCAGAACAGGTTTTGAACTTTTCATAATTTTATGTTATAAACAAATTACTATAAATGATTTCATATACCAATACAAACTCCGATTCCAAATACAATAAATATAAAACATTTGAAAAAAAAAACATCAGAATATAGTCAATTCAGCGGCACTATGGGAACGTTTCTTGTCAGCTTGCCAGCCGCAGCCGTAAGTAGTGGAAGGCAGATCCGTGTATAATTTAGGGTAAGTGTTCGGTTCGATGCTCCGGACGTGTAATCGCGACAAGCGTGGTGGCTGGCTGGGTGCCAGGGGAATATGCAAATTCATTTGCATTTCTGCGACTCCCTCCCAGACGGCGAGCAGTTAGATAAGTGCGTTGTCAACACGAACTCTCGACTGTTGCAGAACACTGCAAAGCTATTTGCGTCTATGGCTTGTGTGTCTCATTTTAAGTAAACTACTACAATGAAATTCTAATATTATCTTAATCTCTACTTTTAAGTATTTTAATTAATGTTTTCAACTTAAACATATAACTAAAGAAAATTTTACAAATAAATAAAAACAATCAGCACATAATTTTTTGGCACTAAAATCTGTGCCAGAGGTCGTCGGTTCATTGGCCGTGCAAGACGTCTGCTTCGACGGATATTTTTAAGGCGACATGTCTTAGCATCTTCAACATTCTTTATCTATAATTGGCTAACATAAAGCGAATGTTTTGGAAGTTATTGTATAATTGTAAGTTGCTTATTTTTCCTTAGCTGTCTACTAATTGTGCATCTTGAGTTTTTTTCAAATGCCAAAAAAAAATTATACACCTTTTCTAAGTTTTAAATTTACTCAACACTGTAAGTGCCGCATTATTTAAAATGCACAAGTAATTTTCAAATGCAATTTTCATTGCACACAGGCGCCACATTTAAATCCTGACTAATAAGCAGTAACGGTGCGATATCAGATATGAGTTGGTTGAATTAATTCAGTCGATGATTCAATCCTCGGTGGGCATAGAGCGACAATGGGTCTCTGCGATATGTACTAATAATGTTTTCCGGAGACGCTGATAGTCTTAGTTTTTTGGCACCCTACCAGAATTCACGATTTCCGACTCTTTAAATTCCATATAATTTTTATTGTGAATGTGATTGATTGTCGTATGGATGGTATTTTGTCAAAGATCAATCGAATCAAAGTTATGTTAATAAACTTACGCTTATGGACCTTGGACCTTCATTTTATCAGCGGAGTACACGTAAATAGGGAAATGTATTTATAGGAATTTGTTGAAACAATTACTACGCAATCTGTCCGGAGATGGTAATTTAAGATAACGATTAGCCGAAGCCCGGTGAGTCCAACCGTTATCCGTCATTCTAATTGATTTATAACAGCCTTATAATTTGGAGATACAAGCCAGATCTCAGAAAATCATAGGGCTAGAGCGCTTATTTTACGTGCTCTCCCTGTAATTTTCTATATAATAACACTTCATCAGCCAGTCATTTTAGATAGTGAAAATAAAAGGAAAAACTTCACCCCAATAAAACAAATGGCGTAGGCACTGTACAGAAAGTACTATAAATGAGTCTGTAAAAGTGCGAACCACATAATAATGGCTCGAGAAAGGTCAACTGCTGATATATTGAGTCATAAATTTCTGTTGCCTCTATTGCGTGATGTATGAGGGTAGCCTTATATTTTATTGTTGGATCAAGTTAACTAAGACATGATTATCTGAACAGAGGAATTAGGCAAAAATTAGGTTTTTGGGGAGTCGAAGGTGTCGACCGCGATCGATGTAAGTTGCTTGACCCGCCTATTTATATAGCGCCCAGTTTAGAAGTGTAAACAGGCGCATGCGTGTGCTTCACGTTACGTTCCGCTACAATAAATCTTGGGTCTGGACGTGTGACACATTTCACTGTCAATTATACTTCATTGACATCGATTGTGCTTACTGGAACTCCTTGTACTTGAACTAGAACAGAACTGCTTTTAGTAGGCGCCTATATTTTCAACAAAAATTTCAAATAATATGTATTTTTGGCGATATATACAAAATAATTTCTTTGTATAACACAAACTTCTATACGCAACCAATAACATAAACCACGCCATTGGGTTACAGATTGAATGGGGTCAATCAAGACGAGAGACGCGGATCGCAAGCCCCTGCACAATAGTTAATTGGTCGTTCGCCTCCATCGCTAATAGGTTACCTGCATTGGTCGGCTGATTAAAGATATACTGAGCTTTATTCCTAATCATATTTGTCTATTATATTATTATATACATTACGCAACATTTATTGTCACAAAACTACGAAATTATATTACATTACATGTAACTTAAATGCTATCTATAGAAAAGAAGTATGAACTAATCTCCCTAGAGAAATCCCGCAAAATCTTTTAGATATACGGATTGAAGTTAAGCTCGTGAAAGGTATTTCCGAGCTGACATCTAGTTGGATTCGGAAAGTCTGTCGTTCAATTATCCCCACCCCAACACGCTCATATTGATCGCACCGCCGACCCCTCCCCCGTGTCAGCTGATTTGTTCAAGTATAGCATGAAGACTTCATTTTATACAGCCTACGGATTAAATCGATGTTTCTAGGGGCTGTTATACAACGTGACCTCATTATATTGTATTGACTTAAATTATAGGAAACTCAAAGTTTTATTTCATTTCCTCAAATAGCATTAATTTTATGAATACATATTTTACATCCAATTACTAATAAAAGTAATTTTTATTATAATATTTATAAGAGATACTTTTAAAAATAGCATGAGATAGGAGTTCGGTCAAAGTAATGTCGATATATTCACTCGGATGATAATAAATCCAAGAGCTGTGCTGGTTTTTGATTTTGTAGCATTGTTCCGCAAATAACATTAGAGGAGCACTCCTCAGCCGCTATCTCTGTCGGGCGAGTGAACGACTCTTTATCGTGGTGTGACATCACCATTCAAATAAGTGACCTGTAAACAATTGGCTCGTTTCGATAGGAGGAAACCACAAAGACATACTATGTATGTATTGTTGTCACCGCTTATGTATTACTTAACGATTCAAAAGTGATATTAAAAATATTAATCGAATAGTGATTACTTTGTTATTATTTAGTTTAAAGCTAAAACACGAGCTCAATCTTATATACAATACTAAAGGTATCGAACACAAAATATATTTGTTCGAAGCACCAATACCGACGACTCGCAATAAAATTTTACTCGTCATAAAATATGTTATTCAACGGAATTTATGTGCAATTAAGCGGACCACTGCATTTCCTGGGCACTCGACGAGTTATACGCTCGCTATTTTGCGACTCCGCTTCGGCAATAACGGCATTCTTGCATCGGCGTGCAGTTCAGCGCTCTCATCGTATGAAGTTGCTATCGGAAACTCATAAAATATTCACCGAAGAAGAGGTCAACAAACTTGGTGATGCAGGCAGATGATGTTCCAGAGGCGCCCCCGCCCACGATTCTCAACAGCAAATCCAAAAAGACATTTACAGAATAAAATTGAAATATTCTAAGACAAAACTAAAATGGCAGCGTCGTCAAGAGAGGACGTAACACTTTTTTGTCAGTGGCGTCGTGGGTAGACACGTGATAAACACAGACGAGCATGCCAAATATTATATTAATGCAAATTGTAACAGATTATGAATACTAGTAACATGTGGTTGTTCTTGTAATTCTATTGATATGAATAGAATATAAAGCCGTATCTGTCGGTCGGCTTATAAATGACTGTATGGTTTTACATTTAAATAAAAACATTTTTGACAACTATTAAGTAACTCTGTAAAAAGTGATTTCTGAAGTCATATTTGTATACATTTTGCTTGGTCGAGTAAACACGAGTGGGTAAATTTTACAGGGAAACACGCATATATATAGTTTTGTGGCCGTCTAAAACTGTCAAGAGTGACCGCGGGGGAGTTGTAAACAATCGTTTACGTACCAATGGAACATTAACTATTATCGCATTTAGAATGGAAATAGTGTTGTAATGGAAAGTTGCCCAAACAACAGATAACGCACGCAACTTGCACGATGAAACCTGCACTTGTGCACGATGTGCCGTTTAGTTTCAATTGTTTATAACTGTGTAACTTCCTAATTTGTGGAATATCCTGCGTAGACGACAGTGTGGTGTACATCAAGTAAAAACTAGACTACATTTGCCTTTTCTAAGGTTTCTGCTGCCTTACGCGAGCTCTTTTAGCTCTACATTCTCAAATAGAGCGTCTTTTTTTTTCTATTCTTAAGAAAAACACTACTAACATATGAAGCTGGCCATACAGATTATCATCAAAGCAACAAATATAAAATTCCGTTATTGTAAATGGAAATTTTTGCTGTGCAACAAATACACGTCACCGTTTGTCATTATCGGAGCAGGATAAGCTCTTTACAGGAAAACAGGCATCTGTTTATCAAGGACTCTTTCCTGCTTGCGTATACGTCGGGCAAATTAATTTGCAGCCGGATATGACATCGATATTGTTAGCCGCAAATGGTGTAGAGTACATTATAATGGCTATTAAAATTATAAATTGTTGACGCCATCAATAGACGATAGTAGTAAATTTAAATTCTGTTCAAAAGTATTTGAAATATTCTCGTTTCCTTGGTTTGATTGGAAAAATATGGTTGACGGCGTTAGGTTCCGCCATCTCAGAGACTTTAAAATGGAAGAAAACTAGTCTCCTTTCGTTGTAGTTAAAAGATTTGGTTTGATATTTTTCTTAAAAGTAATACATTAAATGTATACATTATATATTAAGTACATATACTAAAATGGTACTGATTGCAAATGTATGCAATATACAAGGGCGTTGAGCGTAATCAATGGCCGTTATCTGCTAGCTCGTGACTCCAACACTCATTAAAATTCATCCTGAAAAAGCGTGGAATTTAGTTTTTTTAATTACTCTACAGATATTTACAATGTAAAATGGTTATGAATAATATTGAAAAAAATTAGTGATTAAAACGCTTGGACGATTTCCAATACGCACGGGTTTGAGTTAATTTTTTTTTCAAAAAAGATTCTATTGTTATTGTGGAATTAGTATTTGGCATTATAATCGCGAGTCTTCCGTATATTATATATTGTCTTGAAAACGTGGAAAAAATACGTGGACAGGAAAAAGAAGCTCAAATTGCCTTTAGGCAATTTATGATTTTCCTCAAAACTATTTCCGAAGAGGAAACATCTAATATCCGCGTTTAAGATTCTCGTGAACGTGACCTCGGCGACAATATATTACTTAAATGTTGACTTGTTTTAGAAAATATTTTTATATAATAATATAACAACAAACATAATACAATCAAGTTCGATATAGGTTTCAATAGAGTTGTCGTTGTCGTACTCAATAATCTGTATTTTCATGTTTTTGCATTTTAATGAATTATATCCCTTTGTCACAAAATATTAATCAAAACCAGAAAGTTTAGACAGATATTCACAAAATCAATAAAATAAAAATTAATATTGACTAATTTAAAAATAACTTGAATATATAATATAATATATATAAGATTACCGCCGTGGCGCATGACGGTTTGGGTTCAAATTCCACACGAGGAAATGAATTATGTTAATTTACTCGTTAGGTTTCCCTTCCAAGACAAAGTGCGGTACTGAGGAAAAGAATGTCTTCACACTATGTTGTTATATGAGGGTACAAAAAATACCTAATAATATGTTGAAACTTATTATAATACAAGATGAAGTACATTTGACTGATGAATTATATAATACAATAGCAAAAAAACATTTTCACACCATGTTAGACGTAACTTCATACTTAAGTACAATACATAATTTATATTCTAAGAATAATATCTAAACTACACCAGATGGACATTGTGAGCAAATATTTACATGAGCGTAATCGTGACCTTTGAAATGACGTCAACAAGTGCAACTAATTATATACAACTACATATAATGATGATGGACAGGTATCAACGACATGGTTGAGGGCAGTTCCGCGATGATAGGTATCCAGTTACAATGCACATCAACAGCGTAATTAAACAATAAAATTGTAAACTAAACTTAGGAAAGGAAATGCCTTTTTTGGATTAGTGTCCAAGAGGCACAGGTTTCAATGCTGTTACATACGTAGATTTGACATTTTAAACGTTTTCGAATAAAATATATTTTAACTTTTTATTCAAAGCAACTGTGGAGTTTGTTGTCGTCTCTGTTCGGCAGAAGTGCCTATAAACCGGTGGAAGCCTTAAATTATTCGACGATTCAAATGTCCTTATAAAAATGTATTAGATTAAGTAGTATTTCGAATTTGAATTGATGATCTTACGCCATCAAACTAATTGCGTATGTAAATAATAAACAAACTGACAGATAGGAACACTGGTTACAGTATAATCACTCAATATATTTACCATCCATGTTAAAGTGTTAGAATAATCATTCAAAATATTATGTAATTAAGTTAATAGCAATATATAACATTTAGATATCATTATTTATATTATTTATATATACTTAAGATAATATTTCTAACAAGGAATTTCAATATAATAATCGTATCTAAACATCATCAACATTTGGGGCAATACTTAGTATGAATGCCGATGACAGTGGACGAGGCGAAAAAGGTACGCAGAAACCGTAAAATTTGGCTGTCTGTTTTCTCTGGCTACTCTTTAGAGTTGAAACGTGAAGGAAAAAGAAAATATAGATAAAAAACGGACTGATGCATAGATCCTAAGACACATTTCTCTTTAATAGCAAATCAAAAACAAATCCTACACAAAAAAACATCACCGCTGGGCTGGCTTTTGAAGACATTTGGGAGAGCTTAGCACTGCAATTTGGCGAACATTTGAACACTGACAAAAAGGGCGAGATGCGCCAACACCTCAGGTGAGTGATTGTGCGTGCCGTTATAAATACGTACCGACGCGACGTATTAATAAAGCATCAATTCTTGTTTGACGCCATGTTGATCATGTGCGATGTCAAGGCCGCCCCGCGTCGCGCCCCGTCTACTTCACATATTATTTTGTAAACAATAATCCATAATAACACTATCTTTTGTGCTTATTACTCGTTCTTATATTGCAGTTTTGGGTATTGTTTGATGGTAACATTATGATTACAAAGGCATTACACTGACTTCCTACTCTGAACTCCGCGAATTTTGGATAATTGTTTCAAAATTTTGTATACTGCATAGTTTCCTTAAATTAACTTCCATATAATAATAAATAAACATCTCATAAAAGATAAATCGTCAAGAAAAAACAAGAATCTCGCATGTTTTTTGAAAAACACTAGCCAACTTTATACAATATCACCTCTAAAGTGGTTAAATTACGCATAATTTTACATTTACAAGATGAACTTCTCTTTACAACTTTATCTCAATGCTTATCTTCACAAAATATAATAATGTTATTTTATTAAAGTAAACATAATTTTTAAGATGCTCGAGCGTTGTTTTTACAAGAAGTTTTATCAAGGATTCCCAGTAAAGCTACCGATGGTCGGCTCATGTGAAGTTTGCTTTATTGTTAATAAAATAAATAAATCAGCTTCACGCTGTATCCCCCGCACACAGCAGGGTAGGCAGAGGGAACTTAGTGTCAGACACTCCTTCCCCACTTTCTGCCGAATTCTGGAGGCATTGCGTGTTGAGTGGCAGAACTCAACGCCGCGCTTAACCTCGACACCAGAGCGAAGAAATGGAAATATAAATTTAAGTAAATATTTCATCTCCTCGAGTGGGGATCGAACCCACAACCAGTCGGTTTTACAGTCACACTTTGTGCCACTGCGCCACGACTGGCCTTGGCTTTATTGTTATAATAAAATTATTTGCTTATTTTATCTTACGTGTGCGATAAATACGGAATACATGTGACAGAAGTAAGACTTTGTACGTGATCGGAATTCTTCTCTGTAAACTGCGCGTGACACGGTGTTCAGCACTGTTTTTTTTGTTATTTTTATATTTATACTGTATATGAAACAATTTTATAGTAGCTTAAAATGGGCGCCATTTGGCTAATAATAAATATTTTGACATATTGGCAGCTAAATCTTGTATTAAATTATGAGCGGCTTAGCGACTGGCGGTTGAGAAATGTTTTCAGTCAAACAAAGATATAAATTTTGTGCTCATTGTGCCTCGCCTAATTGGCACTGTCTGGTGTGGCCGAGGTCACTAGTTCGATTCTTTTATGTGGTAAATATTGCTAATCTATATTTTGAATTAACATTGTATTAGAATAATGTATTTTTCACCTCAAGAATACTTTCTCCTTATCCCTAAAGAAATCTATTAAAATATAGAGCACTGCGTCTTCGCCCGCATGTTCGAATGGAGTGCTGGAGGCAACTCTGACCACATGTTTAGTTGGTTACATCAAAACGAGTAATATAACCTATATCCTTCATCGATAAAAGGTCAATACAACAAAATATTTTTTTATTTTGAACCAGGTGTTCCTGAGATTAACGCGTTTAACCAAACAAATACTTCAACTCTATAATATTACGTAAAGAAAAATAGCTAGCATCAAGAAACTGAGTGTGCTTCGCTACGGCTATTCGTCAAGCGTTTCAAAACCATTGTTATTCGATAGTCGACGGAATTTATAATGCTTGACAGAAACAAAGGTATAAGAATTCTGACGGCGATATTTGCAATACATGATGTAATTTTTAAGGAGTTAACTTTCTATATGTTTTGTTAAACCTTAAAAATACACTATACAAAAGGATATTTATTATACTATTGTTTTAAAGCTCGAGTTTGTTAGTTAGAACGCGCTAATCTCGGGAACTACTACCTCTGTTTAATAAAATTATAGGATAGTAAAGTATACCTTAGGACACGACACATATAATGTGTCATAGATCTTACTTGTATTTTACTATATACCATTATAAATGTGAAAGTTTTTTGTGGATAGATGGATGTTTGTTCCACTTTCACGTAAAAATGACTACTGAACAGATGTAGTCCAAACTTTACATATATGTAAAGTTTTTGTATTCTTTGGTTATAATATAACAATTAAGTTTAAGCAGACGAAGCTGTGTGTGTGTTGCTAGTAATAAAATGAAAATCTTAAAAAAATCGTAAGAATGTCTACAAAAGGTAAAAACTAAAGTGATAAAAAGGTTAAACTCGATGTAAGCCAGAAATAAAACAGCAAAGAAGCAATTTATCTCACTTGACGTGGATTTGCAGGAATCGTCTACGGTTTAGGTTTGCTTAACTGAGATTTATAGAGACAGCCAGACCCCGGGGCCCTGAGCGGATTGCTATTTTCGCGCCCTATTTTCATAAGATTTATAAAATAAGTGTGGTGTTAGTAAGATTTTCTTTTAGATCCATCGAATTTTGTGGGAAAGCGGAGTAAATCTTGGGATATCAGTTATTTCTTTGTTTTTTTTGTGCTTCCAAAAGTTAAGTCTCCGATATAAATACCAATGGTATTCGTATGTAAGACATGCTTTGTAAGCATAGTTGAAATTAGTTTTTTTGTGCAATAAATCAAATCCCACGTTTAAAAAAAATTAATAAAACAAGAGAAAATCTAATAAAATAATAGAAATTACCTACTTTCCGTTTATTATAAAAAACCTAATGCAATTCAATCAATCTTAACTTAAAATATAAACATTTTTCAAATTGAATTTGAATCAAAAACCGCCGCTTCATACCATTTCACAAAGCCGGATAGTCCTAGCGATAATAATGTTAAAAACAATTACTATGTACATTTGACTGCAGCTAGGATTAGTCCATAAAATATGGCGATATCGATCGATTATCGCGCGCCGTAAACGCGAGTCGAAAGATAATACTTCGATTAATGATAATGCTCCATTTACCTAATGTTGTTAGTCAGGTTCATAATTACTAACTTGCAAATCTATATTATTAAACTTAGATGGTATTTTTGGATCTCTGAAGTAATCAATAACCTTCGATTGGTAATTTTTCTTCCACAAATCGTAACAAATTATTTTTCAAGACATTGAGTGTTGAGTGGCGTAACTCGATGCCGATCTTCGTCTACCAGAGCGGATCGTTCCCCTGAGTGGGGATCGAACCCATAATGTTATCGACGGCCTGGACTATCAATTCTTATAAAAATATTATGACGATCTTATCCAAACTTACTTTCTAAAGGTAAAGAATTAGTTTTCAAAGTGTTGCCATAACTTAATTTAGACTTAACGGCACAAATCAATAATGTAATAAATATTTAAACGTTGATGAATCAATTACAACACGCTGCCACTAAACATCCACGTGTACATTCGACGTGTGATAAAAAAAATGTAATCATAAATTATAATAATCACAGATATATGACGCCGTCGCAACACAGCGAGAAATGACAGGCTGCATGGTGTAGTTGCCAGTTCAAATACGATAAGAGGGAATATTTAATGAAACATGATGCAGCGTTGGGTTCCGACAAAATTGATGACACGCGTATGGAAAAATATTGATAAAAAATTACTTAGTAAGTAAGATAAGTAATCTCATGAAACACTTATATTAGTATAACACAAATTATATATTTTAATGACTAGTCTAGAGCACAACATAAAAAATAAATACCCAAAAAAATTTGCAGACCACGTGTTCCATACTATAATATTGTAAATGTGAAAGTTTCTGAGGAAGGATAGATTTTTGGTTCACTTTCACGCAAGAATTACTCAACGGACTTAGAATAAACTTTACGGAAATATAGCTTATACATCAGAGTAACACAGACTACAATTTAAAAATATATAATTTGGCTATAATATATCAAATTCAACTTACCGTCCGCATCAACCTCGTTGATCATGTCCTGTAGTTCAGCCTCTGTGGGGTTCTGTCCTAGTGAGCGCATTACGGTGCCCAATTCTTTGGTGGTGATGGTGCCGTCGCCATCTTTGTCGAACAGTGAAAACGCCTCCTTGAACTCCGCGATCTGTTCTTCTGTCAGCTGATCCGCCTGCAAAATGCCGTGTTACTAGTTAAAGTTAAGCCTAGACGGTTTAATATTCACGAAAATCATTCATTTTATTTTATAAAATACGTCGTCGACAAAACGCTTGCAAAACAACACAGAAACCTTTGAAAAGGACAGATGACACTATAAAAAGTTCTAACCCATTCATTTTTACAGTTGAAATTATATGTAAATAGTTTTATTATTCATTAAAAGGACTAATTTGGTTGAAAATATCTGACAATACAAGTCGACGCATTACGACCAAACGACAAAACCAAAAAAAAATTTTCCAAAAGAGAAAAAGTATTATACAAAAAAATAGTTTCTTTTTCGAAACAAAAAATAAGAACACCTACCACTGTGACCACCATTTTGAGTGTTATACAACAGTCTTAGACGGAGTCAGGACACTTAGTGAGACAGTCAGACTTGGGTGATAAGATTAGAAGTTAAGATAACGAGGTAATTACTGTTTAGTTTGCCTACGTCACACTGCGGACCACTCGAGATAAGGGTGTGATAGTGAGTACTGCAGAATTACAATAAATAATATCAAATGATAAAATATTTTATTATTACATGTGTATGTTGAGATCGTTGTGGCGTAGTGTGCGTTCGTTCCCCACTTGATGGAATGATATTTCAATAATTCTTACATTTTCCATAAATGAATTCTACCACACAACACGCATTGACTCGAAAATTAGGCCTGAAAGTGGGGAACAGAGTGACTTCACACTACCGTCTTTTGTCTACTCTGCCGTGCAGGAAAAAGCGTAAATTTACTTTTTTAGTATATATATATTGTACGTTATCGGCCTTTTAAAATTCTTACGTTATTGGTAAATAATATATTTATCAATTGTGTATTTTCAGCGTCGAACCCAACGATGCATCATGTTTCATTAAATTAATGGCTGTAATATAATCTCTTTAACTTAAAATCTGTATTAGCGTCGTGGCTAAAAAAATATATTAAATATTATAATAAAATTTAAACAAATGCCTATTGAGTATAATCTTTCAGGGCTATTGATATATGTACAAACTAATTTATAATTATAATTTATATTATATTTTTCCCTATTTTATTTAAGTATTTTTTTCAACCTCACACTGCATAGGAGTGTAAGCAGAAAAGTCCTAGTGTTAAGACACTCTATTTCCCACTTTTCATTTAATTTTCGAAAATTTGCGTGTTGAATAGCAGAACTCAAGGCCATGCTTTCAATTATCACAGGAGTCACAAAATGGAAGTAATTCATACCCCAGAGTGGGAATCGAACACACAAACGTCGCAACTGACGCTATGTAGCTGTTCCACGACAGCCTTTATTAAAAATAATAGACGCTATGTAGCTGTTCCACGACAGCCTTTATTAAAAATAATAAAAAAAATAAATCAGCTTCACGCTGTATCCCGCACACAGCAGGGTAGGCAGAGGGAACCTAGTGTTAAGACACTTCGTTCCCCACTTTCTGCCGAATTCTGGAGGCATTGCGTGTTGAGTGGCAGAACTCAACNCCAGTCGATTTTACAGTCACACCCCGTGCCGCTGCGCCACGACGAAAATAATAATTTTAACTAATTCAATAAATTATTATACATATATCGTAATCTTCAGACATGGATTATAAAATACTCAATAATAAAAATTCCAAAACAATAATTAATTGTGATTAGAGTATTCAGACTAGATATACTGTTATCAATATGGCATCTTAATTGCAATATTAAATATATATATAGTCATTTTTATTATTAGTACTCTTTTTATTTGACTTGAGATACGCTGTAGTAGGAGTCCTGCATATAGCAGAATAGACAAAGCCTATCCATTGTTAAAATACTCTATTATCCCATTTTCAGCCCAATTATACTGATTTAAAACATTGAGTATTGAGTGGTGAACACAACCACAAGTTTTCATACCAGAGCAAAAATAAAAATAATTCACTCCCCCAAGTGAGAATTAAACCCATGAATATTGCGTTACCAGCCTGATTCTATTTAACTGTTCTACTTCAATTAAATGTATGTGATTAATACAGTTTATACATGATAGGTTCTAATACCTTTTTGTGTTTGTTCCATATGTATAAAATTCTTGAAAATCACACACATTTTTTCGATACATCTGATATCAATGAGAACAAAGATTGAATATTGTTCTGCCCAATTTAGGAATGAAAAATAAAGTCACAAGATTTTGTGTTAAGTCAAAATTCCATAAATAAGATATATATTACAACATATAAATTTCCCAACAGAATAATTTAAATTCTATATAAACAAACATGTCAAAAGTTGAACATTTACAGTGAAAATGCCTTCTTGAACTCATTTTAAAAATATTATATGACACATTTCAGGATTAAATTATTCATATTTCTTAATAAAATTAATAACTAAAATTATCAATTTCTACTAAAACAATGTCACACTCACATAGAAATTGTTAGTTTATTGCAGCTATTATTAAGATAAAGAAAATGACAAATTACAAGTAAAAAAAAATAGGTCATGGTTTTCCACTCGTATAGCAAGGCAGGTAGAGGGAGCCTAGTGTTAAGACACTCTGTTCCCCACACATCACCCAATTTTCAAGATGTTATATGTTGAGTGGCAAAACTCAACCTATTCCCCCAAGCGCTTATCAAGCCTAAAACTATTTACAGTCAGAGGCTGTTAAATGAGTCGATAAATTATTTTCAATAATAATAAGGTAAATTAATTTACCTTATAATTATGAACCGTTAAAAATTAACTTAATTCATTTAAATTTTCCATTCTAGTATAAAAACTCTTAAGCTATAAAACATAGTTTTCAACAGAACAATAAATAGTTAAATTACAAAAAAAAAGATAACATTTTTAACAGGAGAAAAAAGATAAGATTTGTGAAATATAATTTATGAGAAACATATACTTTTGTAAAATCATATCCAGTAATCAATGGGACCTTTTCAATAAAGAATTTCTAGTAACCGTGAACATGTGTGTCAAGTAAGTACATACCTTGTAAATATTTTTGGAGTGAACTCCATTTATTTAGTAATAATCTAACATTAATAAAATATAAATTGTATAAAAACAATTGATATAAAAAAAATTTAATCCTAAATAATACTAGGATTGAAGATAAAATAAATATAATAAGTTTTTTTTGAATAAATAATAAAATTGAAAATTTTGTTTTATTCGCATAGGACTTTTTAACTTGGAATTAAGCAACATTACTTTAATCCAAAGGTCCAAATTACTAAAATATAAAGAATAATTTTATTAGGGGTAACCTTAACAATACATTTCTAGATCCTGTTTTTTATTTTTAAACTCTTTATATATTCAAAGGGACAAGCAGCTGCTTTTAAAATCACTTATTAAAGCTTGGGGAGATATTGCAAAAAGATTGTATTGTTAAATACTTGAGTGTGTATTATTATGTTCAGATAACAGTCAATCCTTTTTTAGTAGACTTACCTTTGTTTCTTTCGTACATTATATTTTGCACTACCTCAAAATCGCGAAATTAAAAAAAAAACCACTACGTTCAAATTCAAATAACAGCATCGGGAATGACACTGGCTTTTAGCGAAGACAAAGTACCAATAAATATTCACAATATACACGTATGTAATAGGACATACCATGGTTGCCACCGTCTGCTACTTTTCGAGGAAAGCTAACGGAACTCGCTCAATTAATTGCGTATGAAAAAATATAAGCTACAACGATGCGATGAGTCAACGGGCGTTTGACAGGTGCGCCCGGTCCGGACGATCGATCGCACCACCGACCACCGAGCAGGCAGCGAGCAGGGCGCGTCGAGACAGCCGGGTACTCCAACACCACAGGCCCTTATAGTAAATAGAGCAACGACTGTGGCTTTACTACAGCAGAAACGTCACTGAAGCGGTGTCGTTAGGTGTCTAACGGCCTTTGGCGACCGATGTTTCTCGGACCCGAACGACGGTTGTCACAAAACACCCCAAACGCAAAGTTCCTGCGATACGAGGCGACCCCTTGCGCCGAGCCCCGGTCGCTCTAACTCCGGCGACGTAGACGATCCGCAATGCGGTAAAAACCGGCCATCACAATAATAATGGAGGCCGTCATCACTATAAACACCGATGCACCACAAACGAAAAATATACCCCGCGGCCGACCCACGGTGATCCCCCGATGCCACCGCAGGCCTTGCTCCGGCGAAGAGACACTCACCATCGTAGATTAACTTGGATTATCTGGAGCTACACTAAAAAATCACAGACTACGCCGCAAAAGCGACCGCACAGACCGACGTTTGCAACGATACTGCCGCCCTCTCGCGCGAGCGGGCGCGCCGGGAAACTCGCGACCGTGCGCCGCGCGAATCGTTCGGAATCGTTCAATCGAGTAGCCGCACTCTCATGACCGTTCTCGACTCTCACTCGGTTGTGTTTCGATTCAATGCACGTTTCGAACGTCCAAGTCCATGTCTCGGGACGCACGCCACGGGATTAGATTTGAGCCGCAAAGGATAGTCGGTTTTATATCGGGCGGGTGCGGCGGCGTGGAGCTACGGGCGGCGCGCGCCGATTGGCCACCGCGCACCTGCAATGCGTCACTGCGGGTCGCGGCGGTCGGCGCGCGCGGCGTCGGCAGCGGCGGGCGACACCCGCTGCCCCAGTTGCCGCGCCCGCCGCCGCCCGCCCGCCACCGCGCGCCCTGACTGCGCAGGCCTCCAAAGCTGACATGGCATTGCGTCTATGCATTATATCTATTATGTATGATTCGTTTGATTGCAGCTAATGTATCATAATATGTCGTACAGGGTTGGCCGTAGGGATAAATTACCGTTAAGGGAAGATCATGCGTTTGTTTTTAGAATACCATAATAAAGGATTCATATTCTAGTAACCTGACTGAGACTAGTGAGCGTAACAAACGCTAGTGTGATGAAAAATTTTGCATAAATAAATAATAATTGATTTAGCTCTCGTACTATGTTATAGTAACATTATTTACTTGCTTTCTATTATAGATAGATTGATATATTTAAAACAAAATTTTATTAGTTAAAACTTATGGTGCTGGATTTGACCTAGAAAAACTCTTTAATAAATTGAACTCAACTTTTTGCATTTGTGCTCATCAATAAATTATTTAATTACGGAAAATAGTTACTTATCATGCATTTTAGATTTCCTTTTTAATATAAATTTAATAATATTTGAATTCACCATATCTATACCTAACTCTACAATTCATTGCTGTTAAATATAGTCATAAAAAATATAAATATAAAAAAATATATTTTTTAACGATTTTACTAAAAATCGATATTTATCGATTCCTTTTAAATTATCTGTTAACTGCCAATAATAATGACATGTATAATAGATGGCGCTGTTTACTCATTACTGTTCTAAGTCTTAAAATTTTAAAACTATTTTAGAATTTCAAGATAAAACCTTCAATATAATAATATAACTGAGTAAAAGTAAATGGTAATAATTTGTATGTATGTACATCTCAATCTATAATATAATCAAAACCGGATCGGAAGAAAAATGTTATTGGACGTCTTTATTAACATTTAGTGTTTGCATTTCATTACAATCGGTTTATAAATAAAATATTATATAATAGTTATATCAACTTTAAATATGCTGCTCGACAAAATTGTTTCTTGCTAAGAGTTATTTCATACATAGAAAAAAAATGAGTGTATGATGATAAAAAACACCGAGATTTACTTCATGTCTACAGTATAGAACCAAACCAATCATATCAAGAAAATTTTGTAACACGGCAGTTGTGGGTTTTTGGGATCTAAGATTATTATTTACATGTGGCAAGAAGTGAGAGCTTATAATACAAATAAACAAAAAAAATGGAAAAAATTAACTTTTTCTAAAATTATAATATTATAAATTGTACTGCCCTTTAATTATGAAATTGGTACAAAACCTTCAGTGTGCGAGTTCGACAATGGACTGGTTTTTTTTTGCGACTCGGTACAGTCATGTAATCGTATACTAATGTTTATTATATTATCTGAAGTCTGTATTATTATCAACTGACCGTATTATTCATCTTGTTTAAAACGTGATCAACATTTTTTTTTATTTAAACGAGTCGGCATTTGAAAAGGTCGGTCGGATTTTGAAAAGACGAAAGAAGGTCTATTGGCAAGCCCCTCCGATCTCATATTTGCCATATACATATTTCCAGTGGGGAAATTGTTCAAACATAATATAAACTGCGCCACGAACATGACATATATTCACGCATAGCAGGCAGGGTAGGCAGAGAGATCCTAGAGTTCATACACTCCGTACCGTTCGTACACTTACATATAAATATTACATACCGTGTTCGATCAATTTTATAAGTAGTTATTTATTTATAAATGTATAAAAAATATCCCTTTTTATAATAATATAATATTATATTTTGTATTCAAATGAAATATTTCGTGATTACGAAATCTAAACGCTTATCAAAAGTACTATGAACTTTTAAATTAATTGCGTGCAGAGTTAGATATTATGACAATTTAAAATAATATTTTATAATAAATATAAATATTTTAGATACTAAAATGGAATGGGGTAAAGAGAATCGAATGGCTGTAATTGCATTACATGAAGTTGGTATGGAGACACATACAATTACACTTGGTATTAGTCAAATGTTTGTGTACCAGGCTATTGATAGGTACAATAAAACCTTCTCTGTTTGATACAAAAAAAGATCTGGCCGTCCACGTAGTGTTCGTACAAAAAAGGCGATCAAAGCAGTAAGGGAAACAATTCGAACGATCTTTTGCTTTCCAATTCCTGTCTGAAAGCAAAAGATTTTATCTCGGGAGATGAAGATAGCACCTAGAACATAATTTCTTAACTGATAATTTAAAAAAGAATACGCAAAGGGACATCACAGAATAAAATTATTTACGATTGAGAATTTTTTTATAATTAAGCAATATTTTAAGAAACAAAATGCCCGTATTTATAGTGGAAGTTTTAAAAAGGCTTCTCAATTAGTCAACAGAGTACAACGTTGGCATTATCCGACTTCAGTGTGTTTGACGGGTTGTGAGCTAGGAAGGAGTGATTAAGGCACAAGTGTATCAAGATACCATTCTTGAGAATATAGTTAAGTTCCTTAATAACACCATATTCAATGACCAATAATGGTCCTTATAGCAAGAGTCGGCGTCGGGTCATAAAGCTCGATTCACCCAATCTTGTGTGAAAAGGATGTTCCGGACTTCATCAGAGTTGAAGAATCGCCTTCATCTAGTCATGATCTTAATTCACAAGATTATGATTGGTTTACGGATTCAGTTTCAGAAAGTAAGATTTGCTTTAAACGCCATGATTATTTGGAGTCCCTAAAACAATCCATAAAATGAAGAATTTTCCCATAGAGAGAGTGCGTGCTGCTATTAATAATTGCTCTCAATGTTTAAAAGACTGTATTGCAGCCAATTGAAACCACTTCGAATAAGTTTTATATATTGTTAATGATTCATATAAATGTATTAAACTAACATATTGGAATAGTAATAAATGTAAGTACAATAAGAGAAATGTTTTCATTTGTAACAATATTTATGGCAAGACCTAAGTATTTTGCTTAAAAAATTAAGCCTAATGAAAGTAAAATATTAATATTTGTAAATTTTCATTCTTTTTTTACGTTATGCATGATAAAAGCAGTGGCAAAAGGTACCACACTCAGCATTATACTTTTTTTCAATCTTTAAAGTATATGCCCTATTGGGTGTTGAGTTGCTTAATACAACGTCGGCTTTTTACCAAATAGACGAGGAAACGACTTTATTTTAAACTAGCAACTTTATCGAAAAGTTGAAGGTCATGTAATATAGCCTACGTAAAACTAGCGTTCCTCGATAAATCGACTATCAAACACAAATAATTTTCCAGTTGGAACCAGTTCCTGAGTTTAGCGCGTTCAACCAAACTAAATCTTTAGCTTTATCAGCTTAACACTGTGTCTCGCACACAGCAGGATAGTCAGATGGAACCTAGTTAAGACACTCCGTTCCTCATTTTCCGCCGAATTCTGGACGCATTGCGTGTTGAGTGCCGGAACTCAACGCCGCGCTTTGCCTCGACACCAAAGCGAGGAATGGAAGTATAAATTTAAATACATATTTAATTTCCTCTAGTGGTGGTGATCGAACCCACAACCAGCCGCGCTTACAGTCACACTTTTTGCCCCTGCAAAACGACTGGCCTTCAAATTTAGTTTTATAATATTAGTTAATTTAAAGATAGGTAGAAATAAACATTCCTGTATTGAAACTTGAACTTATAACCATTTTAAGGCGCCCCAAGTAAGAACCTACAACACTACAAAGGTACAAAGGCCTCTGTGATATTTATAACATTTCAAAATTCTCCTCAAATATCATACCTCTCTATACGTATCGTTTGAACCAATTGTAATACAATTGTAATATACGGCAGGCACGCGGCGACGGCGTCGTCTTGTATATTGAAATTCCTTACTTTTCGGCGATAATTGTCTATTGAGCGTCTTAAATTCCAATAAGAATATTTTTAGCCATATGCGGCACAGCATCTAACTGTAAAATTGACAGTTATGGGTTCGATTCTCAATTTTTGGTAAAGAGCTATTTCAGTACTTTGCTTTCGTAAGAAGATAAACCGTAGTTTCTTTATGATTGAGTCAGCCATCCAACACGCGTCTTAATATTAGGTTCCCTCTGTTCACAAAAAGTATATGGTACAAAAAGTATACTAGTATAAAAAGTGTACTACTAACAAGTATACATTTTTATACATTTTTCTACGCTTCATAAACATTTCTATTTTAAGGGTTCTGTACCTTTTAAGGAAAAAGGGAACCCTTATAAAATCACTTCGTTGTCTATCTGTCATGAGCTTGGAGATATCGAGTTGAAATTCAATTCATGTACTCAGATCTACGGCCCAATGATTTCCTAAAAAAACATATTTCTTCATTTACTTAAAAAAATTGGCCGTTATATGGCAAAACACGCGTATTTCGACACTATAAAGGAAATCAAAATTCATAGGGTACTTCTGTTAGACCTAGAGTAATCAATCCAAAAAACCGCTGTCTTTCGAAAATTATGACAAATGACTTTGACTTCTTTATAGCATTTAAAACGTCACTTTAGATTTTTTGTATAAAAAAAAAAAAAATTGTATCCTATAACTTGTTATAATTATAACTTATTACTATTGTAATGAAACTAACACAGAATATTTGAATACATTTTAAAGTGTTGTTTATATTTCTTTAGGTTCACGTTGCATCCCCAACATAGTAATGTTGGGGATAAGCAGAGAGAACCTGGAAATCTGGTTCTTTTTTCATGGAAAAGGCAAGGCAAACGAGCGTTCAGGTCACCTGATGGTAAGTGATCACCGCCGCTCACGACCCCGTGCAACATCAGAGGAGCTACAAGTGCGTTGCCGGCCTTTAAGGTGGAGATAGACGCGCTTTTTGAAGGAACCTGAAGAGGTATTACACTAGAATTAATATTGTTTGAAAATAATATTTGTAAACACGCTATATCAGCGTCCTAAATTTATTCGCTACAGATGCAATTGTGAAGTTGTTTTCCGCTATTGTTTTGTAGCGTATAAATAACCAAATTAAATATATAATAAATGAGTTGAATATTAGGTCTCGTCTCATTAGCATCGTTGCGCAGCCCTAGCCCACATACCCATGTCATATCGACCTGGAAAGACTGCTGCGGGTAGGCATTCCACTGTTCCGTGGCGCGTGGAAGGAAGTTCCTACGAAACCGCACAGTAGTGGAGTGCCACGTATCTAGGTGATGTGGATGATATTTAAGCTCGTGACGTATTGTGGTCAAACAGTTGTTCAGAGATCAATGGGTCCTCAATGATTCGAACGGCTCTATGCGATCAAATGATTCAAGTTGATACTGGAATGCACCAGTTTAGAGATGGGAACAGTACTCTATATGAGGCCGAACCTGGACCTAACCAATGGGTATTTTGGCGTAAAGTACCGTCTCGCTCTGCTGATGACCCCCAGTTTCTTCGAGGTCAACTTGACCTTGCTTTTTAGATGATCGCGATACTGGCAGTCTCTCGAAACATTATTATTGCGGCTATAAGGGGAGTGTTTTGAAAGATTGACGATACGACAAATGGGGTTTTTTAGTGGTTAACGCGCAAACTTGTATCTTCAGGGAGTTTTTGAATTGAACCAAATTCCTTCCACCTCATGAGACATGCCCGGCCGGAGTGAACAGCGTCTACTGTGCTATCATCTGCATAGCAATGAATGCCAGAATCCTCTAACATGTCATTGATATGCAGAAGATACAGAGTAGGGGACAGCAAATAGCCTTGGGCGACGCCAGTGTTCACAGGCAAATAAGCAATAACCATCAACATCAACCTTGATGCTGCACCTAGTGAAAAAGCTGGCGATTCACTTGCATAAATGCTCTCCTCCATCACTTTCGAGAGCAGGGAGGTGATAGCAATAGGCCTGCAGTTTGATCGGAACCATCGCCTTTCTTCGGGATCAGGGTGGATAAGAGTGCTCTTCCAAAAGTCTGGGACCATATCTACTGAATAAGAGTGCTGAAACAAACGCGTTAGCACCGGTGTCAGATCAGAAGCACATGAGTGGAGCGTTAAAGGAGAGATCGACTTGTGGATGTTCAAAGAAGACAGAGCTCGCCTAACAGCTTTTTGGCTGAATTTTATTTCAGACATTGAGCCCTGGCACCGCGAGATGGTCGGCGGCGTTGTTCCTCGGTCATCTATAGTCGAGTTTAAGGCAAAGAGAGCGTCCAGGAGATCAGCTTTCTCTTTAGTCGTGTGGACCAAGATGTCAGTTCCTGTGTGTAATGGCGGAAGCGAAGGCTGGCTAAAGTTGCAAAGTGCAGCCTTAGAGAGGGCCCAATACTCATGAGTTCTGGACGGGTAACTCTCAAGCTTCTCGATTTTGGCAATATGTGCGGACCTTGCTCTCGCAATTTGCCTCTTAAATTACCTCGAGACTCGATTATACGTCCTCTTTAAGGCCTTCGGATCCTTAATAACCAGTGTCTCAGCACAGATCTGATATGCCTCGCATTTGCTAAAGGCAGCCAGTTTGCAAGGTATATCAAACTAAGGCTGTGATTTGCCACCGATTGACACTACAGTGCTAGGAATATAAAGTTCCATGCCCTGCAGAACCACGTCGGCAACAGCAGCCTCACAGGTAATCAAAATCATCCGAAGAGAAGTAAACCGGCCCTCAGGGCTAAGGTGAGTAAAATGTACTCATCCCATCTCAATCGAGTGACTTGTAACGTTGTAAGTTGCGGGTGTTCTGGAAATGTCGCGCTTAATGGGCACGTCACTTCAAACTAGGCAGTGGTCTGAAAATTCCAATGGGACATCAACAAGCTGGTACTGTTCTGGGTGTGAAGTCAGCAGAAGGTTCAATAAGGAGGCATTGTGGTTGTCCGCGTCTGGAAGTCGCGTAGGCTCCTCAACCAATTGTGACAATCCGTTCGCCATAACAAGGTCGAATACCCTCCCCGCATGGTCGATGGTGCAGGATCCAAGCCAACCTGCATTACGCGCATTAAAATCGCCAAGTATTACGACCTCAGCGGAGGGGATCTGTGAGAGCATATCTTCGATAGCCGACTGCCTATGCTCCATGAGCCGATCCCTCTCTAACGTGGAGCGTACGCCTCGTTTGCCCTGTCCATAGCGCGGAACTGTGCCCTCCCCAGAATTCCCCGGGCGGCCTGAGTTTCAAGAAATTGCGTTAATTGTTGGTGTTAAGACATTGCGTTCCCCGTTGCTTACGTAAAAGAACCCAAAACGATTATTTTTAAAAATTTTGTGTTTGTCTTGCGTTTGTTCACGCCAATCTCAGAAACAGCTTAACCGATTTAATTGCATTTTTCACTATATAATTTTCTAAAGCTTCACTTGACATGTAGTTTTTGTTTTATTTCAATAAAAATCAAATTAAAATCAAATCAGCTTCACGCTGTATCCCGCACACAGCAGGGTAGGCAGAGGGAACCTAGTGTTAACACAGTCCGTTTCCCAACTTTTCCGACCCAACTTTTTTATTCAATAAGTTATTAAATAAAAAAGTTATTATATTATATTTAAAGAATTTGTTTCAACAAATTTTTAATTTCATTTAACTAATATTTACTTTTCAATATAGACATTGTTTTTAAAATGATATTATTTTTAGTCAATGAATAATTATGTAGTTCAAGCGGGTGAAGCGGCAATTTATAACATTTTTGTTTGTTTGTCTGTGCATTTTTTCACGCTAATTTCAGAATCGGCTTAACCGATTTAATTGCATTTCACTAGTGATTTAAATCGGTTCATAAAAAAGAAGGTTATACCATTTTAAAGAATGTTCTTTGATAAAATTTCTATAGATCATTGTTTCATTAAATTAGCTTGATAATTTATTTTATTCAAAATTCATTTAAGTAAATAAAAAATTGTGTAGTTCAGCGGGCGAAGCCGCGAGCGAGGTCGCTATTTACTAATAAGATTATCACCTGATTGCGAGATAAGCTGACCATTGTGTATTACCGGATTGTGTCGGGTAATCATTTATATGTTTAATTGACATATATATATAATTCTCTTTAGTTCTATTTCCATATCAGTGTCTGTCAGTGTCTGATTGTGATATGTGATGGATGTAGATTCGATTCACACACTAGAAATTAGAAATTTAAAAGACAGCAACTTTGCAAATTAATTTTTGTCTAATAGGTATATTAAGTTTTAGTTTTGATATTGGACTATAAAATAAAACAAGAAAACTGTAACACTATATTGATTAACATTGATTAGTAACTTTAATAAATTATCTAATTAGCAGAGGCCTGTAGTTGCGCATGGGTACAAGCGTGCGACTGTAAGCGTAACAGGTTGTGGGCTCGATCCCCACTCGAGGAAATAAAATATTTAATATTTTTAATTTCATCGATCTCTTTTAATATTTTTAAGTTTCTTCATCTGGTAAAGAGTCAAAATGCGGTGTTGAATTCCTCCACTCAACATACACTGCCGCCAGAATTCGGCGGAAAGTAGGGAACGAAAGTGCCTTAACACTAGGTTTCTAGGCTTTCTCTGCCTAACCTGCTATATGTAGAATACAGCGCATAGCTAAAAAAATAATTTTAACAAATTAATAAAAAAATATTCAAATAATTTATTTCGTCCGAAATTTATGGGCCGTTATTTTCATTAAGGCCATTGTTGAGATTCTTATAAACCATCATAAAAAATGTGATGAAACAAAACTTTGCAGATATCTTATAAACATTTATTTAATAAAGTTTTTTATGGTAGTTTTGTAGTTTGTTTAGAGGTTGGTTCAAATTATATAATGTAGTTATATTTAGATAAATTTAAATTAAATTAATGTTGTATTAAATCAATATCAAGAGACGCGCCATCGTGTCAAGCCAAGGTAAGAAGTTAGAAACGCGCAATGTGTATTTTACACAAACTATTTCAAGCTACTACTATAACCTACCTTCATGACTCCTAAGCCAATTAGTTGACATACATAAAATTTAGCACATTTGAACAATTTAACTCAAACGTTGGCCAGTCGTAGCGCAGCGGCACGAAGTGTGACAGTAAAATCGACTGGTTGTGGGTTCGATCCAAACTCGAGGAGATGAAATATTTACTTAAATTTATATTTCCATTTCTTCGTTCTGGTGTCGAGGTTAAGCGCGGCGTTGAGTTCTGCCACTCAACACGCAATGCCTCCAGAATTCGGCAGCCTACCCTGCTGTGTGCGGGATACAGCGTGAAGCTAATTTAATTTAATTTTTTAATTTATATTGTCTTTTAAGGAATTTTATATAACTAGCGGCCCGCCCACGGCTTCGCCCGCTTAAAATACATGATTCTTGATTTAATTAGCAGAATTGATTGACAACTATAATGACTCCTAATATGATTTTTTTATTACTTTAATCTGTAATATTCTAATATGATTGAAAGACAATATAAATAAATAAATAAGTATTTAAAAAATATACCTTATTCAATCTTTGTATTTTATTAAAGCAACATTTTATCCTGTAAGTTAATATTTAAGAAGGTTACAAAAATAGATAATCTTAATCCCAAGATGCTCTTACATCAGAGTCTAGGCTCGGCTGAAGGCCCAATACCAAGTAAGCCCCTTCAAATGGCTGAGCTTAGGTACTACGTATCGGATTAAGGCTTATAATCCATATGGTTTTTAAATATGAAACATCCAAAATATTCAGATATTTTCCTTTTCATTAATAGATATTTAATGTAAATAAAATGATATAATGTTACGTGTATTTAAAAAGGCTTCATGCTATTGCCATTCGAAGAAATTAATTTAATATTTTAATTTCCTCGATCTGGTAACGGAGTATAGATCGGCGTTAAGTTCCGCCACTTAACAAGCAATACCTTCAGAATTCAGCGGAAAGCCGGAAACAGAATTGTGTTAAAGGGAACAGAGTGTCTTAACACTAGGTTCCGCCTGCCTATCCTGCTATGTGTGGGATACAGCGTGAAGCTATAAAAATTAAAAAAAATTGCAGTTATATGAAAATTAAAATTCAAATACTATTATAAAATTTATGGATTAATACTATTATAATAAGGATTGTTTTTAATTCATGCAAATTTTATACTTTTATTATTTGTGGTATAGGTAACATGAAAGAAGGTGTGTTCAGTTGGCACTCCTTTGTTAATTTATAGGTTCAGGTGTAGTGAGTAGACACCTGACGTACCTACATAATAGCAAACCGAGCTATAAAATATCTATAGGATAAATAGAAAAAAATAAGTAAAATCAAGTGACTAAATTAAATGTTGTCTGTATGATTATTTCACTAAAAAAATTCTTTGAGTTAAGAACAATAGTATACATATTTGGATCAAACAAAACTAAATTTACGGAATAGTAGAATAGGCAGATAGAATCTAGTGTTAAAACACTCCATCAAGTTTTCCCAATTCTCGTCCAACATTGGTGATATGTTTTGTCGAGTGCCGAAACTCAACTCTTAAGTCTCGTCTTGTTATTAGAGCAAAGAAATGAATATAATAGTTTCTGCGAATGGAAATTGAAACCAAAACCGTCGTGTTGACAGTCTGCAATCCGTCTTGCAGTTATCCCACGAATGGCAGCCACGTCTTCAAAAAAAAAAATTGCAAATAATTTTATTTTACAATATATGAAACGTACTGGAGTGCCAGTCTAAGCGATTAACGTTGTTAACACGGGATGACAGGGCGAGTGGAGCTAATGTAAGGGACTGAAAGCAAAAACCCGATAAATGTTGTATTAATGACATGCTTGTTTCTGCTTAAGCCAACATGATTGACAAAGAGGCGAGTAATGGCAATTTTCAAAATCCTGTTATTCCCAGGCAGTTATTAATATTATCTAAAATAAATATCGTAAAGTAAGGATTGCCGTGGAGCAGGGGCAAAAGTGTGTAACGACTGTGTGCGACTGTAAACGCGAAAGGTACTACACTCCGGTAACGAGGCAAAGCGCGGCGTTGGGTTCCGCCTATCAACACGCAATGCCTCCCAAATTGGGCGAAAAAGATGAACGGAACTATCCTAATGGGATCGGACTGTCTTTGCACTAGGTTCCCAGTTTCCCCCTGTTTACCCTGCCCTGTACAAGATATAGCGTGAAGCTAAAAAATATAAGCTCTTGTTGATGTTGGGTCGAATTCCACTCTAAGTATTTCTTCCACCGAAAAGACAAAGAGTAACGTTGGCTTCTGGCAAAATGCAAGCTTTTTATAATATGGGAAACTTATGTGAGCTGAAAGTTTCCGTAAAGGTGATCTCTGTGCGTCATTGAAACGCGCTCACCTTCAAATATCATGTCTATGCTTGCTAATATTAAAAAGCTGAAGAGTTTTAGCTAATTTAATAATACCATAAAGATAGCTATAATTATGGAACCCAACGGAAACGGAACGCATTTTGTCTCTCCAGATCAAAAACTATGATATAAATTTTTCATATACTAGTATCGTGTATTTTTATGACTGCTTCTCCTACGAATACTGATATAGCTATAATCCATAGTCAGGCGCCGACAGCATGATGAATGAAATTTTAAACACACAAGTCACGATTTATTGTGCGTTTTTAAAAATGAAGGAAGTTTTCAAAGCAATCATCTTGTTTCCCCCAATTTCCTTGCCTTAACACGCTACGGGCTACGAGCTACGATCTATACATTGAGATTGTAGATTAGTTTTGATGATTTTGCAATTTAATCTTATTTATATATCTTTATATATATTCAAAAATAGTATCAGCTTAACGTTGTAATTCGCACACAGCAGGGTATGCAGAGGGAGCTTAATATTAAGACACTCCGTTCCCCACTTTTCGCCGAATTCTGGAGGCATTGCGTGTTGAGTGGCGAAACTCAACGCCTCGCTTTGCCTCGACACCAGAGCGAAGAAATGAAAATATAAATTTAAATAAATATTTCATTTCGTTAACAGCACTCTAATCAACTCAATCTGTACTCACTCACTAGTACTCAATCTGTACCTACGTGTTGAGGTATGAGAGCGTTTAAAAGGTGAAGCAGTCCCTCTCCCAAACTCCGAGCCTGAGGAGGTGATGGTGTCCTCAGAGCTTATTGACTGCAATTGGTCTCCATCCAAAGCAACAAAATCTGCCCGCTCTTCGCTTTACTTACCGGTTCCATCTTCTGGCGATATACACTGCTGTTTCAAAAGATTTACCACTTTAACACACACGAACACTTTAAAATTAAAATTACAATATGATTTTATCTAAAAGACACTCTTTTACAGAACGTGATTTTTTTTAAACTTATTTGAACGAATTACAAGAAAACACTTCGCGGTAAAGTATAGTCCCCCCTCTAATGCCAGAAATGTAAGGTATACCTTATATTCGTTCAGGAATCAAGGTGGAATTGTTTTATTTCTATAGCATCATTAGAACTGGTTCTTCATTTCATTGCTGTATATTCGAAAGCGTATAATATTATATATTGCGCAAGATGTAAGAGATGCAAGCAAGTAAAAAGTGGATGTCAGTGTAGTCATAAGTAGTCGAAAATTGATTTGTAAGAATTAAAAACAAGAGTGGATGTAGGTACGATTCGATTCGTTTTAGGCCTTCAAGGGTAGTTTGGGGAGTTTGGTTAGGTTCTGATTATGGGATCCGGTGGAAGTCTGTGTTTTTTGTTAAAAAATATAATAAAATTTATAAAATGTTGTTTATATTGACCCACACATTTGAAAAAAATCTTCATCTATTATTAATATAACGAATCTTCATCTACATGAACAAAATATTATATCAGTCAATAAGCGAATTCGTAGAGTATAGTAGCATGCAAACACCTCGTAGTTGCATCCGGCGATCATTTCCGGTGACCTTATTAGCATTTACTCTTTATATATTTATTAAGGAAATTTGAACGGAAATGTATATTAAATTGCTTTTTAAATATTTATTTTAGCTTATCAAACCTTGCTCTTGATTTTTATTGTTTCATTCACTAGATTAGGCTTTCCAGGATAGGTGAAGAGCAACACAATCAAACTTATTCCTGCATATCAGAATAATCAAAGGAAAACCAGTGTTAAGACACTTTATTTTTCGTCCTATACCTAAAATATTGTATGTTGAGTAGTGGACCTGATCACTGCGCTTTATGTACCTGGATGCCAAAATGAAAATAATTTAAATATAATATAATCGTTACTCCGAGGTGAATTTGAACCCATAACCATTACGCTTATAGTCAGACATTATCTCACTGTGCCACAACGGTAAAGGTAAAAAATTATAGGGGAAATATAAGCAAAGTGACTGAAAATAAATTACGGTGATCGAAAACTTTAGCATAAATATTTGAAACATTTATATAGACGATATGAATCTCGACATTAGGCGATATTTAATATCGCGAATTCACGTTTTTCGTTCATTTTCATTTTCTGTATTTACAGTACATGCGCGGAAATCACAGTCATAAAGAATAGAGGCTTTGCCTGTGAATGTCACAAGGTCGTACGTTCCATCAATCTTCGGGGCGCCAAAAATACTGTAATGTGGAACAAAAAACGTATTGTTCTATTTGCAAGGGCAGCCTTAATGATGATATGTAATGTATGTTTGAAGATAGAGAACCTGAGCTTTGTAGAGGACATTTGAAATTATCACAGTAGTGTTCGATATATATGAATATTTGGATATGGATTTCGATTTTGGTATTATGTGGATATCTAAATATATATTTTAAATAATTATAAGAAAGATAATCAGAAATAGATATGCAGAAAAGATTTTGTCACTTCGTTCTCTTTGGAAACCCATCTACCCTCACACCTTTCCCTATGTCAGGGATAAAGTTAAGGAAAAATCATTCAAGAAAACAGCAACAAGAAATTATTTTGGATTGTTTATATACGAGAAGTTATAAGTCCTAGTATGCAAAATGGTAGCTGCATTCATTTTTATCATTAGCTTATCCATATTCAAATCATTCATCAATACCTTTCAAAATTGATACATTTTACGATTATAACTAGAATTACTAAGAAGCCATAGGATGTATTGGTTTCGTTAAAAGATAATGATTGTTTTTGTTAACCTACTATTATAACTGTTCGATGGAACTTAATTAAGAAGTACCTATAGATTGCGTGTCAATCTTTCATCATATTAATGCTAAGTAGAATAATATTATAAGTTTATATGTTGCAGTAGAAATATTTTTTCAACTAAAATTGTGTGTACTCTTATAAAAAACTGTATGCATGCATTTTTACGTGACTCACACAATGTACAGTATAAATAAAAGTTATGTTACATATTTTCTTTTCTTTGTTTTTTCAGATTCTATTGGAGTTCAGAGAAAATATAAAATAAATCGCTCCGTTCTCAGTTTTAAAATTTAAATAAAATAAAAACATATAAACGAGTACAAGATATGTATGTGTTTCATATAGTACGTGTATAGAATACATTAGGTTTTCGGTCGCCCGTAAATATATATATTCTTTCTTGCATTTTAACATAAAATAACGTATATTTAAAATAAATTAAAGGCCAGCCTCCGTGAATTTGTTTCTAAATCAACCTCGAAAAGGGTGAAAGTATATAGCGAGAAGACAAAAATATGCAAATGAAAGAGAGTGGAGGTATAACAATAGTTAAATAAGCAAAAGAAATAATAATAATTATTATTATTTCCTAAACTGAGGCCAGTCATGGCGCAGGGGCACAAAGTGTGACTGGTTGTGGGTTCGATCCCATTTGAAGAAATTAAATATTTATTTAAATCTATATTTCCATTCTGTCCCGCTTTCCGCCGAATTGTGGAGGCATTGCGTGTTGAATTCCGCCACTCAACACCCAATGCCTTCAGAATTCGGCAGAAAATGGAGAACGGAGTGTCTTAACACTAGGTTGCCTCTGCCTTCCCTGCTGTCTGCGGGATTCAGCATAAAGCAGAATTTTAAATTTTAGATTCTTTTTTTTTATGGAAAAGTACAAGGCAAATGAGTTCGGGTCACGTGATGGTAAGTGATCACCGCCGCCGCCGTATAGGTGGCGTTGATGATATTTTTGCTTGTGACATGATAAATGCGGTAGAGAATGCACAGACGTAATAGAGAATGATGCAATGAGAGACGGCTCTACGCAAAACCAAAGTGTCCAGCCTTTCACAGATCATTGGTCCCTAATGATTCAAGCAGCTCTACGTTGTATGCGATCAAATTGTCGTTGTTCAAAGATGAGAACAGTACTCCATATGAAGCCGAATCTGAGCCCTATATAGGGCCAATCGGTGTTTTGGTGTGAAGTACCAGTCTCGCTCTGTTGATGACCTTCAGTTTCTTCGAGGCTAACTTGACCTTGCTTTTCAGATGATCGCGATACTAGCAGTCACTTGAAACATTAAGGCCCAATATGCTGATACTGGGCGCGGCTGTAAGGGTAGTGTTTTGAAGGACTGGCGATACGATAAATGGGGTTTTAGTGGATAATACGCAAATTTGTGTCTTAGGGGAACTTGTGTCTTAAATTGATCCAAGTTCTTTTCACTCCATTAGGAGACATGCTCGAGTGATGCCTCAACAGAAGACACAAGTTTATTTCGGCACTGTTCAGCGTGCCCGAGAAAGACTTGCGCGGCCGGAGTAAATAGCGTCCACTTTGCTATCATCTGCATAGCAATGAAAGCTAAAATCCTCTAGCATAGTCATTAATATACAGAAGAAACAGCGTAGGGGACAGCACACAGCTTTGGGGAACGCCAGCTTACAAGGGAATATGTTCGGAGCAAAAATCGTCGGCAGCGATCTTGATGCTGTGCCCAGTGAGAAAGCTGGCGATCCACTGGGATAAATTCTCAGGAAGCCCATAGGATGGAAGTTTAGCAAGAAGCGCCCCATGCCACACTCGATCAAAGGCCTTCGCCATATCCAAACTAACTGCCAAGCCCTCTCCTTTGCTTTCAATAGCCGCAATTAATTATTATTAATACTTAAAAATATGTAAATATGTATACACATATATGATGCATACCAATTTAAATATCTAATTAGAATATAAAAATCTATAAAATATATCTAAATATAAATACAATATGAACCAGGCATAGTGACCTTAATGATAGGTACCTATAATAATTAGGTTTAATTCTTTAATTAAATATCAAATAGTAAACGGAGTACTTGAGACATGACACATTCTAAATATCCGATGTGACTTCGACTGCATATACAGAGGGTACGTATAACATAACCTATAGCTTTCCCCGATTATTCAATGCAAACATAATTTGTCACTCGAACTGGTTCATCAAAACAAAACAAATTCTTCCAAATAATATTAGTATAGATTTTGTTTGATTTCTCAGTACATTCTCCACATTTTACAAGACAGCATAGCATAGTAGAACATAGCATTTTCCATCTTATTATAAAAGATATATATAAGGAAAATAAAGCCCCAATTATACAGATGATTGAGGCTCAGTCGAACAGTGCCTGTTTCTTAATAGGGTACCTGATGTTCTTGGGTCCGATCCCTACGGCGGATGCAAGTTTACGTTATCTAATGCAAGTAATGGAAACCAGGTCGAATGATATGCAAGACATGAAAGAGCATATTGGTCATAACCGAAAATTAACATTTCATTTTAAAGAAATACTAAACTGGTAAGGAGTTCATTCGGAAAGCAATTAGGAGGGTGTTCATTTATTATCCAGAGTTCTTGAATACCAATGGCCCTCGTATCGTTTATTGCCTAATTTGTAAAACTGAGCGCTTCTTACTACATAATTGTTTAGCTTTTTACTATATTGGTTCAGCGTCTTGCTGCCTTATTTATATACTTTGTGTTTGACTTGTACGCGACGTGGCCGTTAAATGGGAAAAATGGCGTTTTTTCCCGTTCCCGTAGTAATTTCTAGAAATCATCCCTTAGTGCTTGATTTTTTTCTCTCATATTGCTACTTAGTTCTGTATTTCCTAACCTACACGTACATGACAAATTTTACTTTCTAAGTCTAGTCGTTTCATCGGTGCGCTGCACGTCACTCAATAACAGAACACTTTTTTATAAGGTATATATTATAACGATACGTAATCTTATTTATGGTTATACTTTAAATATTGGTTAAATAGTCATATGTATGAACATACTTATTTGAAACAAATAAAGAAATAAAAACGGGGGTACGCTTGCCGTAATTTTGTAAAATTCAATTTGCTGCTCACGAGAAACTTACAAATGTTTTATACTTTAGAAGGTTTAGGTTTTCTTCTTTATTTTTTTACAAATTACACTGGACTATTTTCCAGTTTATGCAGTTGTCCAGCTCTACTGGCTGGAACAAGAAGTTCTCCTGGCACTGGAGTGGAAAAAATAAGCCCACCTTTGTCAAGTAGTCTTTTAATTTTATATTTCTTACATGTCTCATACTTAATAAAGAATATATAAAGATTTCAGCTATTAATATTATTTATAAAAATAACAATAAATTAATATTTACTTACAGAATGTCGAAAGCTGGTAAAAAAAACATACAACATTAAAAAAGCAATAGATCAAACGACAAGTATCGTGCAGTACGATGTTATCATAGTAATTATCACGTAGCGGAGCGAAGGCTGGCAAGTGCTCGCAGTTGGCCGGCTTCCGATGCGGCGGACTGCGATATAGCCGTTTCATATAATATTATATGTACCTATGTAGGTAAGTTTATGTAGGAAAGATGTATCTTATAAAGATTTTTTTAGCTTTTACGCTTTATCCCGCATATGCATAAAGGTAGGCAGAGAGAACGTAATGCTAAGATACTTTTAATTTTACTTCCTCACTTTTCGCTCAATTTTCGAGACATCTCGTGTCGTTTGTAAAATAAACGAGTCGGGCTCGCCCACCGAGGCTTCCGTGAAAAAATTGGAGGTCTCGAGCTGTTTCTGAAACTCAAGCTTAGCTTAGCCAGAGCCCATTTGACTAATATCTCATTGAACTAGCGGCTTTAATACCAAATTTTGCCCCCTTTAAGAAAGAAAGAAATTATTTTTACTATTAAACCACAAATCTATAGTTTTCAGGTCAACTGGAAGTATCATTTTAATATTGCGTTTTTTGCGATATAAACACCCATATCTTTTTTTAAGTAAATGTAGAAATACGTTTTTTTTAGGAAATAATGGGGCCGTAGATCAGAATATCCTATTCAGATGGTTTGAATTTCAACTCGATATCTCCAAGCGTTCCTGAGATAAAGGCTTTTGACAGACAGACAGACGGACAACAAAGTGATCTTATAAGGGTTCCTTATTATCTTAAAAGGTACGAAACTCTAAAAATGGAACACGTTTGCTGTGAGTTTGAATACTTGTTAGGTTGTACTGCTCGTTATCTCAAATACAGCGCAGTTGCAGTATACGGTTAGAATAATTAGGTTGATTTATACATTCAGATACTCTTTTCTCTACTTTCCGTTTTGTATTGTACAAAATATTATTTAAAATATTTAGTCATGCCACATTCTCGAACTGGGCATCGAATCTCCCACCATCGTGTATACGGTCAGACAACTCACTTTGTATTTGATTAATAAAAATTATTCAAATGATAATATATATCGCATAAGTTATGGCATAAGTGAGCTTTGCGGATGTAAATCTTAATGATCTCTGTGATGCAGTGCCAACAGCCAAGTAATTTGGCGGCCTCGATCTTGCATCATCTTATCAGCTTAATAAGCATAATGAAGTGAAACTGACGCCGTCATGGCGCATATTTGTATACACGTGGCTATAGGTTCAAAGTTGGAAATTCTTAGGGGGAAATGTACATATATTGAATAACACTTAACGCTATGGTTGTGGCTTCTATTCCCACTCGGAGCAATGTCTATATCTAAATTACTTTCATTTACTCGCTGTGGAAAACAAAGCACAGTGTTGAGTAGAGGAATCTACTCACCTGGTAAGAATGCATTATTATATTTTACAGTTTTTATTTACATATATATATATACTAGATAACATGTGTTAACTTGCTATATTTACTGATAGTAACATACTGTGTTTTACTTATCTGTAGTATTCTACAGCAAGTATGCTATGGCAACATTGATTTTTGATAGACAGCCATGTTTGAAAGCAAATAAAGTCTACACATTTAGTCGCAAGCCCCAGGCACTGCTTCAAGCTCAACAATATATTTTATTATTTTACAATTGTGAAATGTAAATTTAATAAAATACATTATACGAACTGCAGTTTTCTTCACATCATTCAATACAGAAGATAATTCTTAAAAATACTTTATAATATTAAGCAGCCCTTTATAGAATATATTTCTATGTTGTGTATTATGAAAATGAAATCGTGAGTAGTTTTCTTAATATTTACTATTTAATTTTTCAGCATAAAATTCGGCTTAAGATGTCAACTCTACTTATTTTTGGCTGTTAAGCTTTTATAATTTAAAAATATGTTTTTCTTTCTATGTATTCATAATTATTTTTTCTTCTTTTAACATTCATTTGGAGCAATTAAAATTTTCCTTAACCTAAATTAGTGGTATGATTTTTTTAAAGCCTTGAGTTTATTTTAACTCACGCAATAATTATTGATTACGACTATGGTTTCATAAAAAATATAGCATTTCGTTTAGTCCAAAATCACGTATCATTTATCATACAGATACATACATATGCCTTATGTGTGACTTTGCAATGGTGTCCGCAAAATTAAAATTAAATCAGCTTCACGTTGTATCCCGCATACAGCAGGTTAGGCAGAGGGAACCTAGTGTTAAGACACTCCGTTGCCCACTTACCGTCGAATTTTTCAAGGTATTGTATGTTGAGTGACGGAACTCAACGCCGGGCTTTGCCTGGCCAGAAGGAAGGAATGATTATAATTCATTATTTATGTGCATCAGACCCAAACCGTCGCGTTTACACTCAGAAGCTGTGCGCCATAATGGCCTCAACTATAACGTATCATGGCTAATTAACTTGAGTTACATATCAATTATTTTATATTTACAATTAATTATATACATATTTTAATCTTATATTGGTGGGGAACGGGAGTGTCGTAATGAGAACGGAGAGTTTTATCACTAGGTACCCAGGTTCCCTTTGACTACCCTGCTATGAGCGAAATACAGCGTGAAGCAAGAAAAATAATCCAAATATACTTTACACACAAATACATGCCTATCTAATATCTGTCTCATATAAAACATCCCAACTATGACAGTATCACAATTCACGAGCATGATGAACGACATTAGATGAATTAATGCGGATGGCAGTCCCGCTACGACGCGACGCCATCCACGAGACGGCAATGCCGGCTCGCATAGCTAAGTAGGCTTCGCCGAGTGGCGGATGAATAGCTTGTATGTTACATAAATACATTGTATGTATGTATGTATGTATGTTTGTGTGGCTTTTAACAAGCATTTTTCTATTAAAATTAAGGTATTTTTTTGCCTTTTAAAGACGCCGATTTTTTGCCGTGCTTTTAAACAGTTGTACGAAAATCGTCGTGTGCTATTTCGACTAGCATTTCGCTGATTTTTTAAACAAATCAAAATCAAAAATCAGATCAGCTTCACGCTGCATCCCGCACACAGCAGGGTTGACAGAGGGAACCTAATGTTAAGACACTCCGTCGCCCACTTTCTGCCGGATTCTGGAGGCATTGCGTGTTGAGTGGCAGAACTCAACGCCGCAATTTGCCTCGACACCAGAGCGAAGAAATGGAAATATAAATTTAAGTAAATATTTCATCTTCTCGAGTCCGCTGCGCCACGACTGGCCTCAACTCACTGGCATTTTTAAACGAAGTATATATTTTGTTATTGTTACATAATATTTTTTTTAATAGACAAAAAAAAATATTTTTTTCACTCTGACCGACATGTATGTGATATTGTTGGAATTAGATTATATTTGAGTATAATCTATCCATAGGCCTCCAAGAATTTTTTGCTATTTTTCATAAGTGTATGTTTGTTTGTCCACTTTCTCGAAAACTAAAAGTTATATCGAGATGATTTCCAATTTAGGGAACAGTGCAAGTTTCACCAAAATCCTAGATTTTGAGACATGGCTATCCATGAGGCATGTAATCACTATATTATGATTATTCATGTACACGCTGTACTGTACGTAATACATAAAATGACTACCGCAGTGGAGACGCTAGTAACTTCAGTATGCCGTAGTGTCGAAGTTCTATTCACTTCAACCGTACTGGCTGCCAAATTCTCGCTTGGCAAGGACATTGGTAAACGACTATTTCATATATTAGAATATATTATTTATTTTTGTTTTATATTTCTAGATAAGACCGAATATATACGTTTAATAAAACTAGCTTAGCGCATTTTCATGCATATAGCAGGAGTCCGACCAGTTTTGGAGACATCGCGTGTTGAGTGGCGGACGTCTACGCTACATTCTGTGGCGCTGAGTTCCGCCTAATTTTTTTACCAGTATGGAATTCCTACCCACAACTGTCTTATTTACGGTTGGACTGTGTGAAGCAGCGCCAAGATGGCACATAGATAATATAAATAAAATTATGTTATGTAAATCAAACCATTCCAACATTATCATTATTGTAATACTAGACAGGACAAATATACGAGCTTTAATGAACTAAAAAATCATAAAAGAAATACTAGCACTGAAAAGAATTTCAAATGAAGAGTCACTTCATTTGGTAAAGAAGCCAGAAGTTATTTTGCATTTTCACTGTACTTTTGTGCAAGAATTGGGAAGCAAAGTTACATTGTTTGTCTTTGTAGACAGCTTCTCTACGGATTTAAATAATATTTTTCCTTGGTTAAGTTAGTAAATCGGAATTGGATGGTAAACTCATGGATGGAGATGCACAAAGCCGAAAAAAGCCAGTCGGTTGCGCGTCAGACTCGCCACCCAGGTATAGTACAACATATAAAGGTTGACCTAAGTTAATATGCACGAATTTCGTATGAAATAAATTACAAATATGATGTAATGATTTTTTTTTCTGTGAGATACCTAAGATTTTCCATCTTTATTGGTTCCAGGTTCCGTATCCCAAAGGGTAAAAACGGAACACTTATAGGATCACTTTGTTGGTCCATCTGTTCATTTGTCAAGACCTTTGATCTCGAGATTGCGTGAAGGTATCAAGCTCAAATTAATATCAAATATTCAGGTATATGGTCTCGTTGATGTCTTCTCTCTCACCCGCTGAGGGGAGAGGGGGAACGGTGTCAGGGCTATGCCCTCTTGCCGTGGATTCATTCTGTGGCCATGAATATGGCCACGGCGTTGTAGATGGATGAAACTCCGGATGCCTCAGGATCGCAGCTTGCGCTGGACTAGGGGAGGGGGGTGTTCAAATGGAGAGATGAGCATGTGCTGAAGGGGCGGTCAGCCCAGCCAGGTGAGACCCAAGGTTACCCAGGGGAGGCCCAGCTTAGGCGACCAGCGGCCACGACAGCGCTCAGGAGATGGAAGGTTGGATGAAGTCACGGGGGGTTGGTCTATTGGCATCCGGAGGACGCGAGTGAAGAGGCGCGATGTCCTGCAGATGGGTGTGAGTAGAGGCGTCAGCTCGGTGAAACATGCAGGTGCTCAGGCGTCGGATGTGGTCCTCCAGGCTCTCCATACGGAGGTCTCTATGTAGAGTGGTGTTCCTCACGTAGTAGGGAGCCTGGGCGACGCGTCTTAGTGCTATATTTTGTACAACTTGAAGGTTGGTCCTCTGGCGCGGCGTGGTCAGTGCATACCAGGCCGGTGCAGCATAGGTAAGGTGAGGTCTCACATAAGTTTTATACAGCAGCAGCCTGGTCTTGAGTGGCAGGCGGGATCTTAAGAGTGGCCCGAGGAGGTGGAGGGCCACTCTGGCAGCATTGGTGGCTTTCCGTACCTGGGGGACCATTGAGAGCCTTCGGTCGATCACAATCAGGTATATGGTCCGAAAGAGCACAGGTAATATAAAGCATCTAAGTCAACGCAATAAAAAGACTTTTTGGTGATTCCCGTGAACCTACTTTCATGAAATTTGGGCACGAAGTGAAAACTTACAATAAAAACAAAGCGAGTTCGACTCGCACTTAACCAGTTTTTGCTGATTTCCTTAATTTGTATTTTACGGTTTTTATCACGCAGCGAATTTCGGCGACATAGGCAAAAATGAAGTATTTTTTTTGTGCTCTAAGGGAAATCTGATTTTATATTAATTTCAGCTTGATACCTCTACGTAATCTTGAGAAAAATTGCCTTGGCAGACATCCTAACAGAAACCGATTATCCATACACAGACACATAGTCAGACGGACGACAAAGCGATCCTATATGCTTATATTCTTTTCTTGGATTCAAGAATCGTAACTAATAACAACTTAGTCAGAAATATATTAAGGCAATGTAGCACAGTTGTGTCATATTTGATTAACGATATGTATGTATATGTTAACGGAAATGTCATTGTAAACAATTCCTAGAAAATGTATATAATTCCCAAAATCGCCCGGAGATGTGTAAAATAAATTATATTAGACACATATCTTAGGAAACCAATAAAATCAAATCAGCTTCACGCTGTATCCCGCATACAGTAGGACAGGCAGAGGAAACCTATTGTTTAGATATTCCGGTTACCACTTACCGCCGAATTTTGGAGGCATTGCGTATTTAGTGGCGGAACTTTACGCCGCACTTTGCCTCGACACCTAAGCGAAGAAATGGAACTATAAATGTAAATAATTAAATATTTCATTTCCTCGAGTGGGAATCGAACCTTTACACTGTATGCAATAGGTATATGCGGGATAAATAAAAAAAATGAATAAGTAATGTTAAATGCTGGCAGCGTTGACTCGTTATTTATATATAGTAGCATAGTTACTTGTAACTGTGAACTGTGAGTCATGTCGTATTTCCCGCCCTTCACTCAACACCTGTCGACGAGTTATACTTACATATTTAGGTTAAAATAAAATATATGATTCTGTCAGAAGCCGTCGTTGCATATTGAATTTCCGTTCGAAAGATAAATCCCCGCGTTGAGTTCCGCTATACAATATTAGAGACATTGTAGTCAAACCCTTCTTCTATGTGTAAAGAGGCGTAAAGCTACTTTGTTTTATACAACTAAATATTTTATTTAATACTTACATATAAATAACAATCTGCACTTTACTTGAACAATTATTAATTTACATATTTATATATAATAATATAATAACAAATTTCTATGAATTTAATACATTTATTTTTACATTCACGGGATTTTCAAGTACTTGCACATGAATACAATGTACGGTTGACACGAAGTGAAATAATTGGAAAATTATTCAAATGAACGCTACGCCCTTTACGTGTAGCATAATGAGGTAGTTACTGTGTTTACTTCCGGTGGACGGCGGCGGCGGCGGCGTGCAAATATTGATATTTTTTTATTGTAAATTATTATTTATTTAATACTAGCGGCCCGCCCACAGCTTCGCCCGCTTAAACTACATGGTTATTGATTTAATGAACAGAATTGATTGACAACTATAATGATTTCTAATATGATTTTTTTACTATAATACATTATCGTAATTTCTATAAGAATAGTTTAATTTCTATAAGATTTGTTTTGAATTAAAAAATACGACCAATGTTGATATTTGATATTTATAAAATATACATAAAGTTAATTATTTATTATACGTACATATTTTTGTAACATTACGTTCTTATTACCTATGTTATGTATGTCTCATCATAATTTTAAAACTCTGTTCAATTTGCTGATGTCAGTGAATAATTTAATTTATTGCTTCAGAAACACAGCCTCAAATATTAAATTATTGATTTAGGCCAGAATTCATAATATTCTCTGTAAAATAACTGTAATGATTCCATATTAACTCTTGTACAGTTTTTAAATTAGTTACATATATTATTAGCTAAATGTACCATTGGTAAATATGTAGTCATTACAGTGTACACGTAGAAAGGATGTTTTAGGCATTTTTATATAGATTTATTTCAAACGAACGAACGAACCAAAAAACCTATGTATGTACTTGATATTTCATTGAAGATCAAATCGTTCTTTACATCTGTGTTGAATTAAATACGACTTAAACTTAACTGTTATGATTTACGAAGGTAATCTCCAATAATAATTAAATTTTGTTTACTTTATTGTATAAAATATTGTATTATAGTGCTTCAAAAATATATATTGTTATCAACCGTCATATAACAAAGACGTTTCGAATGTAATTCTTTGGCCAAGAATCTTACTAGCGCGATTGCTATATAACATTCGTAGGCTAAACTAATACCTTAACTTCGTTCAAATGACAATAACTTTTTTAATGAACTGATTTTGATGAAACAAACTTTAATTGTTAAGTTGAGTTAAAACAAAGCAATTGGTGAAACTTTTAAGTAAATCGGATCAGTACTTTCAGAGAAAAATGTGACCATACGTATCGACAGACAGACAAACAGACAAGAAATTAAAAAAATATATTTTTGCTTTCTATTATTCTTTTTAAGTGTCCCTCTATCCATTTCAGTCAAAATTACTAAATGTACAGACAAAATATTTTTACTGTCTTATTATATATAGAGATGAGGGATTACGTTAGTTTTTAAACTCTACATAGTATTCCATATTCTGCTATATACGGGTAGGCAGAGGAGACTCAGTGTTCAGATATTTCGTTCCTCACGTAACGCTCAATTTTGGAGACAGTGCGTGTTGAGTGGTGAAACTCAACGCCGCGCTTTGTCTGCTTAGCTCTTCTTCTCTTCTCCTTTTAAATATTGTAGGTATGCTAGGTGACCAAGCCCAAGTAACCAAAGAGTTTTAATATATATTATATAAATAGATATATGTATTATACTATCACACCAATACTCAAACAAGCATTCTAAAAACATTGTTTAATTAATTTTACAAAACTTTTCTTGTTTCGTTTCGTTTTACATTTTATAATAAAAAACAATTTACTTTTGTACAGAATGTAACGATGGGCTTTACGCTATGTTCAAAGTTTTTGTTATTCGGCCAACTGATCTCACTCCCTGTACAAAGTATAAACATAAAGTACTCGAGTTTTTACATTTCAAATATTATTTGTTTTCTAAAGCTGTCACTGAAATACTTTTTATTTGAATTTATAGTACTTTAATGAATACAATATAAAAACTCATTTTATCATGAGGCCAGTCGTAGCGCAGAGGTACAAAGTGTGACTGTAAATCGACCGGTTGTGAGTTCGATCCCCACTCGAGGAGATGAAATATTTATTTAAATTTATGTTTCCATTTCTTCGCTATGGTGTCGAAGCAAAGCGCGGCGTTGAGTTCTGCCACTCAAAACGCAATGTCTCCAAAATTCGGCAGAATGTGGGGAACGAAGCGTCTTAACACTAGGTTCCTTCTGCCTACCCTGCTGTGTGCCGGATACAGCATGAAGTTGATTTATTTAATTTTTATCATGAATTTTAGAATCGTCTAAAATAAAAAATACTCGTCTTTCCCTGATAACCTCTTTTTAACCGCCATTGAGGCTTCGGCCCGGTTTGAGGCTTCGATTCCCTCTCAGGGGAATGAAATATTTAATGTTTTTATTTCGACGCTATGGTAACAAGATAAAGCGCGGTATTGAGCTCCTCCACTCAACACGCACTGTACCGAAAATTGGGCGAGAAAGTGAAGAACACAGTGTCTTAATAATAGCTTCCCTTTAACAACCCTGCTAAATGCGGTATAGCATAAAGTAACATTATTATTAATCTACTATACCACCACTTCGATAAGTAGTGGGGTAATGAAAACCGACGGCCATTTTCCACCGATTAGTTACAATTGACCAAGTATACAAAAGCAAAATAATTCCCAAATACAACGAAGAAAAGTGATACATTTTACTATTCTTCATAAGTCCATTAGTTCCATATTAATTTTTGCTAATTTCCATAGTATTACCGAAAGTTGGAGCTAAGCCTGAATCTAGCCGAAGGACTCTCACTGTAGTCGATGACGCTTCCGTTTCGCTTCAACAAGTTATGAGTGGTAGCGGTTGACGTCAAATTGATTGAAGACATGTTCAATATACTGTGGAATTAAAAGTACATTATAGAATTCCATGAATTTGATATATTCTATGCGATTTCCTTCATAGTAGGGTTATATGGACGGACATGGCGAGTCTATAAGAGTTCCGTTTTTTAATATTATATTTGGTTATGGTATCCTTAAACCTTAATGAGAAAATAAAAAATATATTTTATCGGTACATATTTTACTTTATAAAACAAAGCAGTTAATCCAATACGAACGTTTAATATCAGTAGTATCAGTCTTCAGGATGCTGCCACCAGCTCGGAAGGCAGTTCCGCTGAGAAAAGACAGCAACAAACTCAACATTATTTTCATAATTTCATAAAATATTTTCTATTTCGACAGGGACTAAGTAAATAACTCTAATTTTGAAATATATCAAAAACATTTTAAGCCAAATACACGTAACTCTACATGTAACTTTAAAACTTTTACGCCTTTCATTTGATCTTACATTGTGCCAAAACGGCTTCCGAATATCCGTTAGTCGGAATATTATTAAATTCAGCGTCGTCGCCGCGTCGAGTCACCCCTACCCCTATACTACGTTTCCTGCGCCCGTAGTCTGTACTCAACTTTGACAATTGACTCTATCACTTTTTAAACTTTGGCTAACTGGATCTTCTTAAGTATACTACATCTTCACGATGTATAATGAGTATAATCAGTTGTAGACAAATGGAGCCTTGTGTTAAGACACTCCGTTCTCTATTTTTATCTAACCTTTATGACATTGCATGTTGAGTGTAGGAATTCAACACTGCGCTTTGTCTACCAGAGCAGAGAATTGAATATAGTTTATATGTATATAAAAGATTGTCTTTTAATACAGAATTGGCAATATAAGCTGGTAAGTATGAGTAAACATACATTTGAACTGAAGAGCTTACTTTTAGTTACAAAGTTTAAATGTTTATAAAGGCTGCCCACCGAAGGGTGGGCAGCCTTAGGTGTAACTTTTCCGACATTGAAGAATGTCGGAAAAGTTACAAAAATAGATATGTATATATTCATTTATTTTAAAACGTTTGCCTAATGTCCGAAGATGAAGTCACCCGAATAAGATTTGTTTTTGTTTGCTGAAAATAAATGTAATTGAGTCAAATAAATTTAACTAGCTTTTGTTTCAAAGAAATATTTATAATACCCTACAGTCCCAATTCAGCGTCAGCTTCAAGAACTTCAAATGTTTCATAATATAAAAAGAAAGAATGTGTATTATAAATAAAAAGTGGCCAAGTTCGAGTAGAATGTAATTTTACCGTTCCTAGACGTTTTTATAGACAGTAGACATCCTATTTTTTTTCCTTAATTTTATATATTTTTTAAATTTCTTTCTAAAAGTCGTGAAACTATTGACAGAATACCAAGTTTCAACTCTGGTCTCTACTGTGTAGTCACAATAGTTTCGAAGTAAAATACACTGTAACATACGGACAAACAGACTGAAAGACACGCCAGACAGGCCGAATGACAAAAAACTCTTAAAGATTCTTAACCTATGAGGGTTCCATTTCTTACCATTCTGCTAAGGAACCCTAAACAAAAACCAAAATAAAACAACACTTCAGAATTTAGCAATATCATATTCAAAGGATTCAGCATTCAGTGAAACAAAATTACTTTGAAGAATGTAAATTGAATGAATACTAAATCAGTCTCTCGAAATATCGCAAAGAAATCGGCCGAGCAATTTTACAAAAGCGTTGACAATATACCATTTTTTTTCCATTGCTTTATTTTATTATTTATTATTTGAACACGACTGGTGCTATCGTTTTACCAAAATAAAGGAACATTTCCGATTAATTGCATTTAGTTTTATTAGCAAGAATTAGGCAGCTCCCGCTGCCTAATGTGTGAAACTTGTGTTGAATTTCGAGAATTATAAAATACAGTCTCCTTGATACTGGAGGAAGTCTACGTTGAAAACATAAGAACCTCTCGAGCGGTATTTATTAAGAGGTTAATGACAGGGGCGAGGTGAAGGAGGTACATATGTAGAGACCGTAGCGTTTGGCTACGCCGCTAGGGATAAGCGTGAAGCTAGTAAAACTATTAAAAAAATACATCTTTAATACACGTTGTAATCACACAATCTTGGTGAGATTACAACGTGTATTAAAGATGCTGATAATGTTGACGGTTTTGGGTGTAATTCCATTTGATAATTATAATGATTTATTGATAAATTTAAATATAAATTTTGTCACTTCTTTTAAGTTTTACGCTTTTTTTTGCAATTTTACTAACATTGGGACAGGTGATTTAAAATTTATTTTACACCCATTTTTAAATTGTAATTAAAATAATGAACTAACTAAATATTTCAGATAAATATGAAGGATTTTCGTTTTTCCTTCATATTTATCTGAAATGTTTAGCTGACTTTAAAAAATTTCAAATATTTACTCAGGTCAGTCGTGGCGTAGTGGCACAAGTGTGCGATTGTAAACGCGACAGGTCGTGGATACGATTTCCACTCGAGAATTCAAATGAAATATTTAATATTTTCATTGTTTCGCTCTGGTAACGATGCAAGGAGCAGCGCTGACTTCCGCTTTCCAACACACAATGCCGTGAGAATTCAATGAAAAGTGGGGAACGGAAATGTCTCAATGGGAATGCAATGTCTTAACACTAGGTTCCCGGGTACCTTCTGCCTACCCTGTTATGTGCAGGATATAGCATGAAGCAAAAAAATCTATTATACCCATAACTAATAGTACCTATATTATACCAACAAGTGTTGGCTTGTTATATTGACCGATAATAATACTATAATAATATTTGATTAATGGCAGCATTGTACCATTCTTAAGCAACTTAGTTGGATTAAAGGCTATATCTGATTAGATTGTATTTGCCATATTGAGTTCAAGCAATGAAGGCGAGTGTTAATATAGTGTAAAGGGGCCACCTGAAATCTACATAAATGAAATCTACATTTTGGTCACACAAGCCCCAGGTTAATAAAAATCGGGGCCAGTCGCGGCGCAGGAGCACAATGTGTAACTGCAGACGCGACGCGCAGCTGTGCTCTGGAGTTGAGGCAAAGCGCGGCGTTGAGATCCGCCACGCAACACGCAGTCTCCAGAATTTAGCGAAATGTGGGGAACGGAGTATCTTAACACTAGATTCTTTTTGTCCACCCTGTTGTGTGCGGGATACAGCGTGAAGCTGATATATTAATAAAGTTCTTCGCCTTTAAAGTAGTTTCCTTCTTTTAAATACAAAATATAATAAAAGTAACAACATATTCACAATGTTCGTCTCAGTTGTGCAGTATACAACACAAGTACGTGGCATAAGGGTGGTATTTTATTACCGAAGTTCACAACGAGGAACGCGCATGCGTTAGATGTCCTCCCCGTACGTGTAAACAAATTCTTATTTCTGTTCATTTCCCTGACCGGGTACTTAGTTTTCAATTTACTTTATTAAATTAAATAAATCAGCTTCACGCTGTATCCCGCACACTGCAGGGTAGGCAGAGGGAACCTAGAGTTAAGATACTCTGTTCCTCACTTTCTGCCGAAATCTGTAGGCATTGCGTGTTGAGTGGCAGAACTCAACGCCGCGCTTTGCCTCGACACTAGCGAAGAAATGTATATATAAATTTAAATAAATATTTCATCTCCTCGAGTGGGAATCGAACTCACAACTAGTCGGTTTTACAGTCATACTTTGTACTGTAAAATCGACTAGTGGTGGGTTCGATCCTCAATTTACTTTATTCATTTATTATATTGTGTTTGGTTATTATAAAATTAATTATTAGCCAAGTCCCGGGAGATGATTTTTTATATAAGATCGAGCGAGGACGCTCTGCCAATACTACGTGCCGCGTTGAGTTTCGTACGCAACACACAATGTCTCAAATTTGAGCTAAAATTGGACCACGAAGTGTCTTGACACCTGGTCCTCTTTATATACTCTAATATGCGAAATTGAACAGCCATTGATTTCTACCTACGTCTTGCTATCAGTGAAAAAATTGTATATAAAGTTAAAAAAATGTATATAAACTACTGTATATAGAGCTTAAAAGTTATTTTAATCATATAAAACACTATACATAGATATTTGTACATATACTTAGCAATTACTTACTTTCTACAAAATGACCGTTTATAAGTAATAAGTGAAAGCACTAGGGGTGCGTCGGTACTGGCGGGCGGGCGGTAGGGCGCGGGCGGTGCCGGCTTCAGGCAGTAATTGCCCATATCCTCATGGCATCCTCTACCTGACACCACTTATCGTATCGGCATCGACAACGTAATTTACTTCTACGTTTCAACTTAATTTTTTTGTGGTCTTTTCATGTGTTTAGATTTCGATGTTATTTTATAATTTGTTTGTATGTTTGTTTCTGGTATGTGCGCGTCTGTATGAGCGTTTGTACGTATGCGTGTATGTTTCGGGCAGCATATTTCTTAAAACATTGAATTTATGCCTATATCCTATAACTTTGATAGCTGGAAGTCTTTTTACCCACTATATTTTAATAAAAAATATTTAACTACTCATAATACGATATACCTGTAAGTATAATCATTCTCCCGAATGGGGATGGAACTCACAATCGTCGCGTTAACAGTTAGTAGCTATTCCGCTCCGCCACGACGATCTCAACGAAATTTACGATTTCAGTCTAACAGTCTAGGTAGGAATACTTATATACATATATTGGATTAATAAAATTAACAAAATGATTACCTTTTGCACGTAAACTTGCATGACTCATAACCAAATTGCCTGTAATTGCTATAGATATTAATACCATTACATATTAATGGCCGTCGTGACACATGGGTACAGCGTGTGACCGTAATCGCAACGACTGTGAGTTCGATTCCTACTCGATGGAATGAATTGTTATCATTTCCTTTCTCTGGTAAGAAAATGGTGGTGGCGCAATGTCACACTAAATTGTGCAGACAGTGAGTAACGGAGTTTCTTAACGCTTTTGTTTTCTTTCTCTGTCCTGCTATATGCGGGATACAACGTGAAACTACATACCGATTCTCTATCCCTGTGCTAATATATAATATGTGGGCAATGGCTGAGGCTCTTAGCAAATTCGCAATAGCATCAAATTTAAAATGGAATGACACATTTCTAAGTTTCCTATAAGTACCTATAAATTCGCAAAATGTGAATTATTTCGAGATAATATAAAATCTAAAGCAAGCCAGTGTAGCCAAGATGGAGAGGAGAAAAGGAAAGACCTATTACTTACAGACATTTTCTACTCCTATTGTGATTGTCATTAAGTAAAAAGAGACATAAATGTAGATAACATAATATAGGCAGCGCGACGACATGATTTATACTTGTTAAGACAGAGCCAAGTTGCGACCAATCCTTTGGCGTGAACTTCCCCCGTCCTCGCCAAAAAATCCTCTTAATTGCGCGCCTGTCTCGATCAAGATTTACTTGGCACCGTCGCGCATTGTTTCACTTGCGATGTACGGCTATATGTGACCTCTTTAAGAATTATATTATATTTTTATATAATATGAACAGTCATATATATATATGTATATATATATATATATATATATATATATTTATTATATTTACTTGGAAATATATCGGCCATGGTAAGAAATTATTTAGTCTTTTAGATATATTGGTAACTAGCGGATTCGCTTGCACTATACGAATATTTCTAAAATATATATGTATATAAAATATATATAATATATATAAAATATATATAATATGTATGGAATTATTTTCAGTTTTCGATAGAATTAGTAAGAACATATAATCCCAAACTATTAAAATAAACTAAAAAAGAATAAAAAGTAGGTAAAGTAAGTTGGTATTTTGTTTGTCTGTCGATCACTTAATAACTACTAATACTAGATATTCGTGCATCTTATATTTCACAGGGTAGAAAAAGGCTAAAGAGATATCGTCTATAAAATTGAATATATTGAAAGTATGAAATTGTTGATAACTTTGAATGAAGCCAAAAAGATTATTTGTTTCATTACGATTTTCATTTTTCAATTAATATGCCTAAGGCGTTTTATGTTAAATGATACACTAATTTCTCGGTTTCTTATAATTAGTGTTTTTGTGCTACAATAAAGTCATTACCTACAATAAATTTTGAATTTTGTATAATATTATACGAAAGAATACACTTTTTCTAGTAGCATTTTAATTTATTTCATGAAAATTATTTTCTAGCGATACAGAAATGTCGTTGAAAAGTAAAACTTTCAGAAACTATGAAACACATTTCAGAGGGTCAATACACTTGACGAACTCGACAATCCGACGAACTCTACGAGTCCGGCTGATCGCTCCAGCGCACCGTAAAGCTAATGAGACTTTACACGATGTAGCGACGAATTTTTCCGTACAGGGATAGATGAAATTTCATTTTTTTTCAGTTTTTTTTAGTTTACAATAAAATTGGATTACTCTGAAAATGTGAAGTTTATTTAGAGCCAAAATAGAATTAGTTTGTATGTAATGCTTTATGTACATATACAATTTAATTTTTAAGTATAAATACTCTCTTGAGACATCAAAATATTGTATCTAGTTTTTTAATTTTCACATATTTCCTACAGAGCAAGGAAGGCTGAAAGAACTTAGTGTATACTTTGCTTTCTGCATTTTCTACTTGAATTTTGAGATATTGAGTTTTGAGCGGTAAAACAAAATGCCCTGTAACCAGTACGAATAAATGTAAATAATTCATTCCTGCGAGTGACCATCGAACCTCCAACCATCAAGTTTACGTTCTGACGTTGTGCCGGCGCGCTACGCCGACCTTGAGTTTTCTTTTTGAAACCATATTATATCTTTAATGTTCATAAATACATACGAACATAATATGAATACACAGCGGATGCGGAGTTGACCTAATGGCTGTATGCAGAGGCTCATCTATTAATATTCATAAGCTTCAGTTTTCCCTTCACAATGGTTCGCCGTCTGTTTTAAACTAGATCGCTCCTCGCTTAGATTAACTTCGGAAGTTCTTGGATTTACTAGTTATTGTATTTATTTAATAACTAGGTATTGTTGGATGTGGGAGTTAGCGCGTGTGGCCAACTAATGAATTGGACATAGAATTTTATGAATAAGGATTGCTGTTTGGAGCTACTTGTAATAAATGAAAGTTGATAATTACATTAAAGGTTTTTAAACATTTCTTAAAGTGTTAATTATTCACACTTAGGAAAGAAAAATACTCGAACACTTAGGAAAGAAAAATACTAATAGGACTCGAACCCGCGCCTCCTGCAAACCGACCAGGTGGTCAGTTTGCAGGAGGCGCGGGTTATAGTCCCGCTACGTTCAAATTTTTATACGTTTTCTGAATAAGTATATTAAAAAAAAGCTTCACGCTGTATCCCGCACACAGCAGGGTAGGCAGAGGGAACCTAGTGTTAAGACACTCCGTTCCCCACTTTCTGCCGAATTCTGGAGGCATTGCGTGTTGAGTGGCAGAACTCAACGCCGCGCTTAACCTCGACACCAGAGCGAAGAAATGGAAATATAAATTTAAGTAAATATTTCATCTCCTCGAGTGGGGATCGAACCCACAACCAGTCGGTTTTGCAGTCACACCTCGTGCCGCTGCGCCACGACTGACCTCGGTAAATCGGGAAGTATATTAAAGATTTTTTAAATTATCATAATCGTTTGAAAAATATTTAGATTTTCAGAGTAGTTTTATTAATGTTACTCTAATACGAGAGTCACAACGTTGCGCTAGCGCAGAGCTAGCGCAACGTTGTTGCGCTGTTAAAACAGTTTAGTTTTTAGAATTAGTTTGTTAAATAAAAATGGAATCCACTATGTAAAATAAAAATAAAATGTACTATACGTACTGAATAAGGTTTTTAAATATTTATATTAAAATGTAAAGTTTCCCCGTTTTGTTTAGACGCGATCTCACTGAAATGGCGCCTCAAAAACTTCACTGGAACCCTGTTATAAGTGAACTCGCGCATTTTATTATTATTTACAGCCATTTTGCTCTAAAGTAATATTAAAAAGAATTTCCTTCTAAGAATAAGGAAATTCTTATAAAACACGAAGGCTAGGTGTTATAGAGGATGGCATTGTAAAAGTGACGGGTGTGGGTTCGATTTCTACGCGAGGAAAGAGTTATATTTCAATTATTTTCTCTTCCCGGTTCTGAGAGATATATTATAGATATAGAGATAAAGCGCAGCGCCTTCGAAAATTGGGTACGTAGTGAACACTATCCTCTATTTGACAATACTAAAAAATGCGGAAAAAATGTGCAGCTGATTTTTTCTCTTACAAAACTGTCTTTTAATGTAATATAAAATACGGTTATAAATTGACCGGAAAATGTCAGCTGCACTTCTTTTTTATTTCGAACTCATAATTACGTTAGAAAATTATAAAGAAACGAAGATTATTAAATATGTCGGTCGGTGGACGATGTTATTATTCTTTTTATTTCATTAGGTATGTAAATTTCGCTCAATTAAAAAAATTTGCTTATCTTTTATAAAATAATTCCTTTTTTCTCCACTGCCTGAAAAATTTCACTTTCAGTGATAAGGCCGCCATTATATACATTTTGTCTTTTTATATTTCTTTACTTATTTGTACAATAGAGTATTATTATTATATAATATGTTTGATAAAGATTCGTCGTTAGAATTCACTTCGGGGGATATTGTTTACCGGTTTGGTCCGACAAGTGCAACATTGGCTTTTTACAAAATACATTTATTTAATACTAGAGGGCGCGCGCGGCTTCGCCCGCTTATTAGGAGTGAATTCTAAAAAAACCACGAAACACGTGTTCAATAAAATATTTTTAACAGTCTGAATTTAAATTTTTATAAAAATCGGTGGCAATTTAAAGATTTTTCCATATAAACTTTCAACCCCTTATTTGAACCCTTAGGGGGTGAATTCTTAAAAACCATGAAACACGTGTTCAATGAAATATTTTTAAGAGTCTGAATTTCAAATTTTATAAAAATCGGTACAGATTAAA